>JAPYZO010006010.1:97-12015 GCA_030522905.1 Torymus flavipes | reverse complement strand
CGCATCAACGACGCTTACGTATAGGATATTCCACGCTCGTGTATAGCACTCGGGCCGAGAGGCAAGCGAGCGCGCGCATTATAAAAGTATTCTTCCGCAATAATCAAGAGTAAAGGCGTAACAAGCCACCGCCACCGCGCAACTCAAATGTCAAAATGTCCCGGCGGCTTTACATAATAGATGCACGCGCGCTCGCTCGGTCGCGCGTCGAAATTCCGTGACGAAGGCTCGTTTTCGATTACGCGCGTGCAGCCGCGACGGTAATGGATCATAAAAGAGGAAGAAGCGCGAGCGCGTTGCGGCTCTGCAATAAATAAGTGTTGCAGATAATGTGATACGATAGCGAGAGATTCAAAGCCAAGGTGGTTTACCGCCGTCTCTCTCATCTCTAACCATGTGGTGCTTTACGATCGCTTTCCGCCGAGCGCGAGAAGCGCCCTGAATGTTCCTTGAAAAAAAAAGATGTCATCGATAATTCATCGATGCCAACTAGAGCGGAAATTACAATCGAGTGCCTCTCTGCGTATACGCCGCGATTCACGGAGGTGCGCAATGGCTTCAATGAGATGTACCTCTTCAGTGGCTTCTGCGATTTCACATTTAATTAGCGACGGATCTTTGTAAAAAAAAAAATTATTCTGCAAAATTGATGTACCATGTGAGATAGAAGATGTACCGAGTTCTAATCAATTAAGTAGGGCAGAAAAATAAGCGGGAGCTTTATCCTGTCAAATGAGTAACATAAAGTCGGGCGTCTCTCGCAAAAGACGCAAATAGTCTCAAGGCCACATGAGTCATTTATTTCGTGAACAAAAAAAATTTAATCTACCCTCGAACCTCCGAAGGATATGTGCTATCTACGTATAATACATTCGGAGAGATGTTTATAGATTTTCTTTACACTCTAACAAAAAAGTAATATCGACCGAGAGTTATACCTTTCATAGAATTATTTACACTTTATAGGAGCAGACTTTTACTGACAACAATATAAAAGAATTAGATTTCTTTCTTTTTTACAAATTAAATAGTGCAATATTTGTTTATATCAACAAAAATTGAAATGCCAATTTCGAAAAGTGACGAAACTGATGCATATAGCAAAATTAAAGTACGAAATGACGATATGTTTAGCAATAAATCACTTGACTCAGCCAGGTTTATACTTGCATCATCTAGGCAATCTACCTATACGAGAGATTGAACGAATAATAATCGTCGAACGGTGAAATTTGATTTGCTGCGAGGTGTCCTTCGCGTCCTCGCTTAAAAGCACAGAGAGCGTATTAACTGAAAACTGGAACAAAGACATTTTCACACGTGGTTAGCGAAATCTTTTTCAAGTGCACCGTCAGCACCATCAGTGTGCAAGTGTGCCCGCGTACAGGAAATTTAATTAGAGCCTCGGAGCGGCCAGGCTTGCAGAAAACATATAGAAAAACGGCTGCAAAGTGGAGTACGGAATAGGTGCGTTGTGCGTCGACACAGGGCAGAGTTTCGCACTCTCTCGGTCTCTTGTCAAGGCCACCGAGCTTTTCGAAGTTTCTGCCCGTGCGCCGTGCAGCGGGTGCAGCGCAGCGCAGAGCGATCTTGCACTCGGAAGTGCGGCCGTGAGCTCGGTTGCAATGTCAATTAGATCAGTCAGATAAGCCCACGACAAAGAGTGCGCGCCCGCGCCGATGTTGAGTCTTCTATATAGCGCCCAACCGAGCGACTGCTGGCTGCTGTCTTTCGAAGCGTCGCCATTTATTTGCGTATATATCGTAGAGGGCTCGCATATTTCGCCTTTACGAGCAATTCCTCTCTACGTATAACTTACCCTCTGTTTACGATATCATTTCTACTTCAACCTCACGAAATAACTTCTTTCTTTTCGGCCTTTCTTCTCAGACGGTGTAAACGAGTTATAGGAAATCACTATCTTCCGGGCAGTCTCTTTTTATTGGAGGTATTCAAATATTGTTAAAAGGCTCGTATTGGGTCGATATTAGTCTGCAATGACGTCCGACTAATGTTACCATGCCGGTGCATCGTGCCCACGCTCTTTGATCACGCAAGTGTATAGCAGTACACTGCTTGTAATAGTGTTGTAATCAGCCTTAAAAGGATGATTATTAAAAATAATTGTTGAGATGTTTCATTGCTTTTATACCGCTAAATGAAACTACTTTTTATATATGTTAAGGGAATCCAGAAAGAGATTAATCTTGCAGTATTCATGTTAAAAGCATTCGGTATCTTTTTGGGTCAAAAAGTATCGATTTTTTAGAAGATCTCGCGTACACGCATGGACAGAAGCAATTTCGACCCTAATGCACTCTTGAAAACTGGAAAGCTCAAATAAGTATGATGCTTCAAGCTATTACGATTGTATTATTGACCTGTTGGAGTACCATACTTTTTAAGATATATTATTTGACAAAGTTTTAAATAAAAATGGACATAGTTTGTTATCTGTTTCTGAAAAGTTAAGCAACCACTACTTGAGCTTCAAACCTTTCAAGTTGCAAGTGATATGATCATGCTGATAACATTTCACTACTCTTATAGTCTTCAGTCCTCTCGATTTACGATACTTGAGGTCACTGTTATATACGAAAGATTAACTCTTTATTGCTGGCATGATTAGATTTGATCAGATCAAATAAAGCCAACAGTGGAATTAAACATTATATAAATACGTAGCTAGTTTATTTTTCTATACGTGTAGATTGATTGAATTGAAAATATGCAGTGCGCATTGTGAAAAATGGAAAGGCTCTTTGTCCTAGCAGGCGTCGCGCAAGCTCCTCTTTGGGTCATTCTCATTCAAAGGACATACTTACGACGAACCGATGCAGAACTTAGCCGGCGACGGGCTATAAAGCTCGCGAGCTTCGCCGGGCTATACGCGCGGCCAATTCACCTATACCGCTGGCTCGCTGGCTGGCTCACTCGAGCGAGTGAGAAATGCAAACGTTTAACCGAGTAATCAGAAAAGTGGGCCTCCATAGATGTGACCTAGTCCAGAAGTTACCAGAATACAAATTGCTCTCCATATATCCCGAGCGAGCCCATTTGCCAGCGAGTGAGACGTCGACAGATAGAGTGAGAGAGAAAGAGGGAGAGAGGGAGGGGGGCGAGTGAGTGAGACGACGGCCTAATGTCTATAATACCATCGTTATTGTAGCTGCTGATGTTGCCGCTGCTGCTGCTACTGCTCTCTGCTGCTCCTCGCGCGAGCTATTCTGCGATTCTCCGTTCTGGATGAGCTCTTCCAAATCTCAAGTCCTTGCCCTTACCAATGAAATTGATCAAGAATGTAAGAGATGTCTATTTTTTAAGGAAAACACTCCAATTATTAATGAGATTTATTAAAAATCCATTTATTTACGATACAAATAACACAAAGACTTTTTCTTTTTCAATAATTAGCTTACATCTAGCGGAACACTTTATTTTTTCGCATTTGCAGGCGATGGGATATTAACTCGCATATAAATACAAGAATAGCTAGTATACATCCTACAAACGTGATTATAATAAGCTGCTTGAAGAGAGTGTCCTTCGTGGTCACCGATACATTTTCCACTCGTTTCTTACTTGTATCCGCTTTGCATCTCCATTGATCAGGGATGCCCGATTCCTGTAGGAACTGCAGAAGCTGATCAAACTTCTCTGCGTAAGGCGAAGCTTTTTCGTATCCAAAGGCTATTTGCTCCTGTCGAAATGAGGGCTTAGCTATCTTCATCAATGGTACTCTATGAGTTTTCAGACTACGGTTTATTAAGGCTAAAGCTAGATAGTACGTTGACACGCAAACTGTATCTTTATTTTTCAAAACCAAATCTACACAATCTAAGAGATTGTGTATCTTTTTGCTCTTCGAAAATAATTTTTTCACTTCAACGCTGTCGTATTCATTCGCAGTATCACGAGTGTAAATAGACATTTTTGATTGGAAAAAATCTTCAATGGAATCAAAATGTTGCTCATCGTGAATAAGCCTGATATCGGTCAATCTTGACATAAGAGAACTAGAGTATTTTAAAGACAAAATAATAATAGTCAAAAAAATAAATCTTTCGATTATTTTCTGAGGTACATTTAACGTGGGAATACCTAAAAATATTTGAAATATTTTTATAATTTTCCAATTTTTGCCTGGTAGTTTTAATACTCGCACTGCTATCGCAAATATTAATATGATAATAGGAAAAACAATCATACGAACTAGAATATCAAATGAAAAATTCACTGTAGATATTGGTATGACGGGTACAATTAATATCATTTTACTATATGAAACTGCGACCCCTGTTACAAACTTCCTCTTGTATAAATAAGTATTGACAAGATATAAAACTGTTGACATCGTTATTTCATTGTTTTCTAATTTTGAAAAAGTTTTCTCGAATAACGCAGAAATATCGTCTTCCCCAGTATCATCAGTTACAAAGCGCAGAGTAAAATTTAGCTTATCTAATACAGTTTTCACATACACAAAATCGCTACTATAAATGTTACTATTATTTTTCTTGCTACTATTTTCACTATAAACAAACATATTATTATTAGAAGCAAGCAAGGTGGCAGTATATCCTTGTACGTTATTCAGTTTCTGAGGAAAAATGTTACTTTTTGCTTCAAAAGAACTAATGTTGTATGTCTTTTCGAAAGGATTATAGGTATAATGAAGGACATTACTTACTTCATTTATAGTTAAAATAGAAAAATCTAAAAACTTTAACGTCCAAGCGTAACGTAAAATTTCTTTTAAACTTTTTTCAAAATACTTACTTTTACTGTAATATATTAAGAGACACTTTGGTCTCGTTGTTATTGGCGCAATGTCAGTTAATTCTTGTAAAATACCATACATTTCTTTTAAATGAAATTCAGATCCATAATGACTTTTGATAATCAAATATATTGTTGATTGACGAGGATGGCGAAAAACTGGCATTTCGAATATTCTCATTTTATCTATAGTATTATTTATTTGTTTATTTAGATTTATTAAGACTGTAGGAATTTTACGCATACTATTTTGAAATAAAAGATTTTGATATTTAGAATTTATTGATACCCTATTACTTGTAAAAATTGTTATTTGATACGGTTTGTAGTTATACAAAATATTACGTATTAATGAATCTGACCAAGATACACAAGTAACATATGTTATAAAATCTTCGCAAACATTCATAAAAATACAAAAAATGAAACCCCAAGATTTAAGATTCATATTATGACTTTAAGTATAAAATGGCATTTATATAAATATACTTTTCTAACAAAGTTTTTTATGCTTTTTTATAAATTCATCTCTTTTATAATAATCAATCTTCAATGTAAGCTTAAACTATTTTACACATGACTCGCCTGGGTTAAATTATTTGTACAAATAGAGAACTCAGTTCTTTCTGATAATATCGACAAGATTATTATTAATTTTCTAGAATCTTTATATAAAGAGTATTGATTTAGAAAAATATAAGCCACGGATAAAACAATCAATATTGTCATAAAATTTATTATTTTAGATTTTCAGTTTACAGTGTCTCACTTTGCGCAAAACTGTTGAACTTGTGAAACAAAATAAATAAACAAACATTTCAGTTTAGTTTAATAAACTATAACATTCTTAAAGAGTGTTATCTGCAAACACAAACAAAATTATTACACTAATTAAAATTAATACATCAAAGTATACTTAGTTGTATCATACGTACGATAATTTATAAGGTATATTATTTTTAACTAATATATATTTTGTTTTGTTTAATATATCTTTCTACAGTAATTGCACAAAAAATATCAGAAATTTTCAGCAGAAATGTACGAGTTGTCGGACTCTCTTTGTTAGACTGATGACTCAGCTAGACATTGTATACATAATGATGCTAGGCTCCAACTTTCTTGAATTTGCTTTATTATTCTGACTCCTTGTTATAGACGAAAGCTCTTTGATTATACTATTTATGTGTAAATTAAATATCCAAATGTATGACTATTTGATGATCATACGCACGTTGTACGTTCTATTATTCTTTCAACCTTTCATCAAAATAATTCTGTGAATTGTCTTTCTTAGCAAACTGCATGAATCGTTATTTGTTTTATTGTTCATGTTTGATTTGATGGTGTCTGATAAATTTTGCTTTATTTTACATTAAAATAAATAATTTTTCTCAGGATACGTAAATCAACGAATATGTTTCTTTGTTTTTTACTGCTGTGGGTACTTTGACTCCGATATGCCACCATGAATACTTGACGTATTTTTTCTAGGTTTTTCAGGTTTGCACGAAGTTTTTGTACTTACCCACAGTGATTGACTGTTGATTATTGCACTAAGCGACCCTAACTCACCAGCCTATCACTAGTCGTACCAATGGCCTCGAGCCCTAACCTGGGAGAATATTTTCTGCGGATCTTCGCCGAAAAATCCGTGAAACATTTTTTTTACAATGCTCCCGGAAAAATTGAACTGAGATTCGAACCGACGCCGCTAAGCGACGTTTGTTCCCGAAGGCAAGCGAGCCGAACGTCGCTCTAATAAAATATTTCATTAAAATCTCTTATGCATTTAATATTGTTTATCGTTTTCTTATATCTCAATAAATAAAAATTTCTAACGATGCTATTGACTTTATCAATTATCTTTTATAAGACGGTTCTTTTAATATAACAAATGCTCGAAAAACTGATCAAAAATATATATAAATACATACTCTTCAGAGTACTAAACGTGACATTAAACCTTTTTTAATTCAGGTTGTTAAATTCAAGAATATAGGATAGATCTGATCTGTTCCCTCTTGTTCCTTCTTGTTCCTTCTTGTTCCTCTGTATCTGTACTTTTTCAATGGTAACTCAGAGCTGTGTGAAGAGCCATACACATATATAAAAATATTACTGCTTCGCTCTGAGATTCACAGCGTACATGCATAATTAAGATATTTCCACTCTATGCGAAACTAAAATTTTCTTTATTCCCGATAGAATAAAAAAGACCACTCTATGATTTTAATCACATTAGTATTATTGTTTGAAAATCGGTTGTATAGCGACGCCTCCAATTCGAAAGGACTTATTTCGTGGAATCGTTTCGAAGGGACTTATTTAGTGAAAGCGTGCGTGGAAGGGACCTATTCCAAAACCAATTTTCGAAGACTTATTTGAGCGCGTTTAAATAATCTGTATAACAAACTTTTTTGAAAATTGGTTTTTGGATTAAGGCACTTCTAAACGATTTCATAAAATAAGTCCCTTCCAAACGATTCCACGAAATAAGTCCTTTCGAATTGAAGGCGTTGATATGTATATGATCAAAATTTTTGGTTCCTCCTAGAGGAAGCTTTGTGATAGTAATTTTTTGGGTTGTTCTAAAAACATATTATAATTGTTTTCCGAGGTGTTAGGAATCAAAATACATGGTTTTTGAAAAATGTCTGTATGGATGTACATGTGTGTGTATGTGTATTCGCCTAGATCTCAGCTTCTACACGGTCGATTTTAACCGGCAGGCCTCATTTTTTTCGTTTTTTTTGTGTGATGGCGAGTCAAAAATACGTTTTTCGATTGGGCCGATGCGTTTTTGTTTTATTTCGAATTTCCGATTTTCACAAAATTTATTTTTGCTTTTTTTTAATGATTTTGATTTTAATGATTTTTTAGGATCGAGATATTTTAATCAGATGGGCAGCATTCGAAAGAGAATTAAAATACCTATATTTTCTAAAAAAAATTCTTCTATCACGATTCTTTTATTATTAACAAAAACGTGTTATAATTGTCTTAATCGCTTCAACATTCATTGTTGACGTAAATTTTGGATAGTTCTCGGCTTAGTTCTTCGATCAAAATGATAGGTTAATAAATTTCAGAGATATTTGAGGTTAAAATTTTTTTAACTTTTTTTTTCGAATCGTAATTTTTTGAGAATTAATTATTTAATTAACTGAAGGAATCAGCAAATTAAGGTTGAGGAAGCCACGGGCAAATGAATTGACTGCGGTTTTTATATTATTTAGCGTCACTCGATTTATGATCCCATTTCAACGGTTCTAATATTTACAGTGATTACTTGTATCAGCGATAGAAATCAGGTTTTTGACGGGGGATGACGGATGTCTAGTCCTTTGTTTTACCAATGTGCTACTGCAGTTCTATATGTATCCGAAAATAAAAGTACTATTTTATTATAATACGTGCGTCGAACTTTTCTTTGAATACAAAAAAATTACCAAGCAATAATAAGTCAATTACTCGAAATACTAAATTTTTGTTTGAAATTGAATTCTACCTCACGAAGATCTAAGTGTTTTTTTATAGTTTTTTGAATTACTGAACAAATATGTAAAACACACTTTCTACTAGTTGAGAAAACACGGAAATGTCGGAGCTTATATTTAAATATTATACCCTGCACAATATATTATTATTTTATTATATTGCTTTAATTTTTTAATCTTTATATATTAACTTTGTTACTCACTGTTTTCTAACTTATTTTAAATAAAATACATTTAAAATTGTTGAGCTAAACGAAAAATGAATGAAAATCATGAAAAATTTTATATAGGCACCTATAATATTTGATTTGTCATCTTAAATGGTCAATATTATACAATGATTGTATGAATTTTAGTAGTACAAACAATTCGATGACAAAATAAAATTTTCATCAAGATTTTATATTTCAATGTAAGTGACTTTGATAAAAATTCATTCAGATCTGTTATCTCATACAGATCAATAAAAAGTTTCAAAAATACCAACTTTAGATTATTTGTTTTGAAGACAATTGCGAATATTGATGGAAGGTCATTACCTTAGTTTATAACAGTTGCTGTACTCGACAGTGACCTTCTGTTTTAATGATATGCACGCGATATTAACGTGATTACCCTGAGCAACCCAAGCGGACTACTTCTCTCATGAGCATCCATCATTGCGTCCGACTTTATGTCGATCGATGCCACTTGATCTTTAACAGCGAAAATCCAGGCGTATCTGATGATTGAGAATTTTTACAAACTTTTGCATTTACAACTTCGTTTTCTTTTCCCTAATTTAATGAAGAATTCAATTAAGTTATTTGAAGAAAACATTAAAAATAAATCAGTCAATATTAAATAATTATTATATTCAATTAAAGAAACTCTGATTGCATAATTGTCCTTGTATATACTGTCATAAGTATCTGCGAATTCAGTTATTTACCTTTGAGGGTTCACTACTTTTGTCTCTTTTCTACATTTTATTATTTTTCATTTTTTTTTTCATTTTAAAATTTTTATCAATTATCTCAGGCATCTGCTATCCGTTGTGTTATTACAAATGTAATGCAAAGAAAATTAAAAGTTGGATTATAGAATAATAGAAAATACTATATACACCCAGAGAAAATTCTTGTAACCATTACTAAGAAAGTACCAGACTGTATGATGCATGCAATTTCTTTTGATAATAGGCAACTGTAATGGTACCGAAATGCGTTTCATTTTTTTTTTTCACAAAGCTTTCTAGTGATACAAATTTAAGCTTTTTTAAAAACATGATAGAAATGTATTTGGAGTCATTTGGAGTCGAAATGTATCGTTTTGAAAAATGTCTATCGATGCGTATATGTGTGTTGTGTGTGTGTGTGTGTGTGTGTGTGTGTGTGTGTGTGTGTGTGTGTGTGTGTGTGTGTGTGTGTGTGTGTGTGTGTGTGTGCGCGCGCGCGCGCGCGTTCCGAGATCTCAGCTTCTACTAACCGATTTTAATAAAACGAATCCGAGTCTTTTTGTTCTTTTATCGAAATTCCGACCAAAGCCGCTTTTTACACTTAATTAAATGATTTCACTTTTGGTAATGCTATTTTTTGCGTTTTTGTCAATGATATGGGTACATGGATAAATTTATCGAACCCTGCTATTAGGTGTAACTCGAAAATTTGAGTTTCATAAAGTCATCTACTCAAGCTCTTAAAGAGGCACGCTCAAAGAACAAGAAAATGTGCTTAGTTTACCGGTTGAGTCATCGCTACACATGAAAGAGTGAATAAATTTTGGAGTTATTCATGTTTGTACATCGATTTTTCAATTTTTTTTTTCATCAACACCAAGTTTTATCTCAGAGAAAGGAAACTACTTGTACTCTGATTTCAAATCTTCAAAAATAATGAATAAAAAATTTATAGTAGATTATTGTAAAACTTATAGAGATAAATTACTTTTTTAATTGTTTATGTTTTAAATAAGAATTTAACAAGGGAATTAAGTATGGGCTAATTTCAGAGTAAGAACAGTAATTGGAATTAAAAGCAAATGTGAAGAATCAGAAAATTAAGTTTAAAAAAGTCACAGTTCTTTACGACAGCTTTAATGGGATTTCAAGTTACTCCGAAGTAGAGTCATTTCTATGATTTATTTGTGGTCTTAGATTTATGATTTATTTACTTTATTAACACTTGATATATAGGTTGATTTAAAAACAAGAATTTGAACAGAATATTTAACATATTCCAAGTATATAGTACTAATATGTACATTACTGCGTAGCATTACAAAATCCATTTCTTTTATTTTAAGATAAAATTTATGAATATGACACTTTTGTCTCGTAAATTTAATTCTTGTTAAACACAGCAATCTTTAGTGAAAAAATTTACGAGTACTTATACGAACGAATATGAAAATTTATTTTCAAAATTTTCGATGCGCAATGATGTTACGAAACTGCTTCGTGATAACGATAAAAACCATAAATAAATCATGTCGTCGGGAAGGTTGTACTGTGATCTGGAAAATCCCTAGAAAATTGTTTAAACACGAAACATTGAAAAAAGCAACATAGTATTATTAGTAAGAAAATAAGCTGATAACGTCAATGATTCGAGGTTTTTACTGTGGTTTTTCATCGTGTTTGAGATTGCAGTGAAATAGCTGATATATACACATAATGAAGTCGAGCGAGGGGGAAAAACATCGGCAAACGCTTGACGGAGCACACGCGCGTCCGCGGAAATCAATAGAGAAAAGACCGGCACGCGCAGTCCACATATAAGTTAGAGCACGCAGAGTTCGGTAAAATATAACTATGGCGAGCGCGCGCGGCACGCGCAATAATTGCTCGCGCTGGCGCCACGGTTTCCGGATAATTGCGCCGTGAGCTTGAGGATGTGGCGCACGGGTCGGCAGCTCACGTGGGCGCGGCAGCGTCGCCGGCCAAGGGGGTAGCTTTTCCCCGTGCGCGCGGTGTTATGCGCGCGCTGCCACGTGCGCGCGGCGATCGATGAATCCGCGCCTGTGCAGCCGACGGGAGCGCGCCGATATAAGAAGGCGGCGACGCGGCCGGCACGGATCAGTCGCCATGTAAGCGCAGAAGCCGCGGGACAGACCACCTTCGCGCGCGCGCGGCTCCACGCACGCCGAAGCGTCGCGTCACCTGTCTCGCTCTGTTTATTGCTATCACACACATACACACACACACACACCTGTATACTTATGCGTCTTTCCAGAGCTTCCGGTGCCTTCCTCCGATATATACACGCTCAATCAATCAGCCATAGAGAGATTAAAATTACTTTTTAAAACAAAATATACATAATATATACACATTTGTTGTGCGCGCAACGTAAAGTATAAGAGTGCGAGCGGATATAGTCGTTATAGTTGCGTCGATCTTTTATCACTGGGAGCGCCGAGGGCGCGATCAAGCTTGCGGAGGGCGAGCCCGAGCGCGAGTTTGGAGCAGTGGGACACGCAGGTAAACGGGGCTTTTTCTCTATTTACTCGTGGGCTGACTGCGTTCTCGTATGCATTATAAACACGTGGGATCTTTTGTCGATTCGTAAACGGTGAAGGGTATTTTTACTCGCTTTTTGTACGTGAACAATATTTTTAGCCGTTTGCTTTGTATGGGGATTGAAAATGAGGCGAGTCGAT
>JAPYZO010006008.1:0-11124 GCA_030522905.1 Torymus flavipes | reverse complement strand
CGCGCGTGACCTAATTTTTCGGGCGTGCGCGAAGAGAGAGAGAGAGCTTCATTGTAAGAGTAAGAGAGAGAGTGAGTGTTTGGCTCAGCTGACGAGAGATGCGAAATTGACAGCGTTAAGCAACTCCTTTGGATGCATTAAAGGTGTTACCGTTCATCTGAATACCAAAGGAGAATATAAGTTCATATATGAATGTGCACTGTGTATATATTTTTTTGATAAGTTATTATTGGCTATAATAGTGTTTGTAATGAAAAAGTATACGCACTTGGCAAGATTGTTCTGAATAGCCAGAGCTGCAATTTCAACCGTGTCATTACGAATTAGGGCTGTGATAAGAACGATTAAGATTTTCTTAATGAGAATTTCTGTACGTACTGAAATTTTAGTTTTAGTAAAATAACCATTTTCTTCAAAAATTGAAGACAATTAATTTGTTATATAAAAATTAAAACAACTTTATTTTTCAAACATAATTAAACAATTTTGAATTTTATATAATACAGATGAGCTGTACTTTAATTAGTTACAAAGTTAATCTTTATGGTAGCTGCAAGATATATAGGCATCGCTTAGATTAACACATGACGTCTGTCAGCGTGGGGTGAAAGAAAAGTTTGGTTATCGTGAAATACGGGTCGATAGAAGGAAAATCTTTATGTATAAAATCTGCGTGACGTCATTTTATAAATGACCCCTGACTACAACTCGATTACAACTCGCAGCTATTTAAAGAGAAAAAGTGCAAAAATGGTTCATAATACTCTCATGAAATGGCTTTCATACAAGCCATATATTACAAATAAAAATCTACACAATTACACAAACTCATAAAAGTAAAAAACAACAAATATTGCAACCACCCGCAATCCCACCAGGGATAAATGAATACTTTATCACACACCATTTTGCAGATAAAACCGATGAATCAGGCAGTATCCGCGCCATAACAAAATAATAAAAGAGCTACAGCCTGCCCGAAAGATTACACGTGCGAGAGAGCGCGCATTGAAACTGCATCGGTGGCGACGACTAACGAACCCAGTGCTTACACACGCTCGTAGGGGGCGACGACGAAATCTCGTTTCTCCCGAGAGTGAGCCGTACACGCCCGGAATTTCGGGCGTCGCGGGGGCGCGAGGGGGACGCTCGTCGGCTGTGACTCATTCCCATTACCCGAAGCGCGCGCGCGCCCGCTGGCAGGAAGAATGACTCCGACCGCGCCCTCATCGGCGTCTCTATACGTGCGTAGCGAGACGTGCGTACGTATACTTTGGGGCTTATACACATACACACACAGTACTGCTGTACTGTATTCGTGCATACACGTAGAGAAAAGGGGAAGTAGTAAGACGCTTAGTCTAATTACAGCTAATTGACGCTGGGATTGCCGATCGATCGGCCGCAGCGGCGTCAAGACACCGAACAGCCGCGCGCGAGGATAGGAATAACACGACGACGACGACGATGGAGATAAGCTTACTCGTTTGTCGGCAGATACCGAGACGAGAGTGTGTATAGAGAGCGTTGCGGAATGGTTTTGATTTATCGGGATGGGGGAGAGGTTTTTGCTCGGGCGTTGTTTGATCGATGACGAATTCTTTTTTCGCCGGTATCCGGATAAGCAAATATGCTGTTTGTCTTGGAGAAGGATGGTTTATTTGTTTTCTATAGGTGAAGAAGTCTCTCAGTTTAGATGTTTGGGGCGATTAATGAGAATGAAATAAAGGATTTTAAATGTATGTAGCGAGCAAGGAGTCTTTTCGAATAAGCTGTAAATAGTCGATTCAAGTTGTGAAAAAAGTTAACTGTCAATGTCGTCACGCATCAACAAGTGTCGAGGTTATACTGATGGATTACGTGAGAAACCGGTGTGTGTGAGTGTCTCTACTGTTAATTTGCTATAGGCGTAGGTATAATGCCTGTGATTCAAACGTCGTAACTGCGAGTCTCCGGTAATTTATAAATCAACATAAATTATTCGATAAGTGTAGCAATTTTTGTTTCATAGATAGTAGTTTTTTTGAATTTATCTTCATTAAAAAGGAATAAAAATTTATGGCGTTCTAGGAATAATCCAATACAGCTGGTAAATACAAAGCGCGTAAACTGATCAATACTAATGTTTGTTCTTTGCTCTAAACCCAAATAGACACGATAATTTATTGGTTTACTACTACTCGCTACGCAGACCAGTGTTGTAGCTCGTTACTTATTCTAACGCGAACAAAGTGTTCCTTCATTCAAGCTAAACCTACGACTTGACTTACTTTCGAACGATCGAAATAGATCGAACCGTTGTGTCTCACCAGCAAAATCGCTTTTGCTATAATAATTCAGTCGAGCGAGGTATGCCGATCGGATCATATCAAATTCTTGTCTAATGTAAATAGAAACATTTCCTACGTAATATATATCGTGTACACAAGCCAATACCTTCTAGCTTTCCGTCTCGTTCGCGCACTTTTGAAAACACAAACAGATATATATGAAAACTGATAATAATTCCAGATAATAAAATTCAACGTACTTATCGAACGTTGACTAACATTTCATTGAAAATCACCATCGACAATTGATATATAAACACAGGCGGATAAGCTGATAACCGTGTAGTCACTCGTGAAATAGTTGTAATACGTCGCGATATAATACACCACCGAGTCCGACATTAACGCGAAGCATTCTGCAAACAATGAACCCCAACGACGACGGCGTTGGGCATCGATAACCATAAGAGGAGGGGGGGGAAGGCGGGCGTATTCGTGTTGCACGGTGATAAGCGAAAACACACTCTCGTGTTTTGCAAATTCGCGCGCTGCTGGCCGCGTTCCAAGGCGCGGGAAGCGTGCGCCTCGTTTTCGCTGGACGAAAATAATTGAATCCACTCGCCACCGTTTTCCGAAATAGAACGATTCAATTCTTCGTGGAAATGAATCGGGGATCCGCTCTCTCTCTCTCTCTGTGTTCGCTCTTATGCAAAGCGGACAAATTTCGTGCGCACGTGCGCGCGCTCGAGAGTTAGGGCTGACGCGATCGGTTTTTTTAAAGGCCGTTCATAACACGCCGCGGCTGAGTTTTTAAATAGCGTTTATTTTTACACGTAAATTGCTTTTAACTATGTATACTCGATCGCGTTTCTTTTGTTAACGCAAGAATAATTAAAATTCTATGGAGAGTGTGGTAGTATAGTTTTGGATTAATCATGCATTCTGTTCTGCTGTAGTTGCTGAAATTATAATACAATGTTGCGATAAAATTTGACTTGCAGTATAACATATACAACACGAGTGCGAATCGCGCGGCGTGCGCACAAAAATTTATCAACAATGCGCATTGCATGTGCGATCTATCACTGTCAATGGGTGAAAAAATATCAACGGACATGCATGTAAGTAAACTCTCTCTCGTTCACGTTTGTAAATTATACGAGATTGATCAATTTACAAGTCGGAGAGGCATATATAAACGAATGCAAATAAGTACGGTACACACGCAGAGAGATGGCTAGACGCAAGAGAGGCGAGTAGTTTTGAATAAAAGTGTAAATACGGACGTGAACTCATGCTTTTTCAGGTACACGTTGTGTGTGTGTATGTATATATATATATATGCGCGGCGACGATTGAATAATCGCGTCTTGCATCACGCCCGATTTTAGAAGATGAAAAAAAGGGGGCAGCAGGCTGTACACGAAAAAGGAGGAAATTTTCAAGCCGCGTGAAGACTTCGTCGTCTATACAATGGTGAGAAAAACAAGTATACAGTGCCTGTCGCTCCTCAACGTAGCGGTGCGCGCGCACCGGTGATGTTTTGCGTAATCGTGCGTACGCGTGCGCCTCTCGGTGTTATAAGCTACCATATATACCGCTGGCGCGACGGCCGGTTCGGGGCGTGTCGAAGCTTTCATTAATGTGGGGAGCGCTGCCGGTCGAAAATTACGAAAATTGCGGTAGGAACTTTTTTTTTCTCGTTCCAGGAAAAGGGTCCTTTCGGGATAGCTGAACTATAACGAGTAGTCTGAAGAAAGTGAGGTTTCGTAACTAGTTTGAAAAAACTACGGAGTCTACGAGGATATAGATTGGTTATAATGATGAGAAAACTATCTTTTCTTTTTTTTTTAAATTAATTAAAGAAGGATGTATAATTTTCCGTATTACGAAAGTGAGTTATAATGCAAAAAAATATGTGATTGTAATTAGTTATCGTATCGCTTTTAACGTTTATATCAAAGTTTTATCGTAATGAATAATGTGTCAAACAGATAAGCTTTTCATTAAGTACGTATAGAGCGATGTATCTCAACGCATAAAAAATCATTACTAAATAAGCCATCAGCCTAATAAACATTGCACAAACGTCAAATATTTCACAATCCTTTTACTTCATTCAATTTGGATCTGGGCTGCAACCAAACGGAGCCCAAAATTTAAACTCGTTAAATTATCCAGGAGAACGCCTTTTACGACTTCCCGCGTGTGCACGCAGGTACATATACCGCTATACTCTCCTTGCCTCATCAATAATAAGTAGCTCCGACGAATCGAAAGCTACGGCGCGTTATAAACGACCGCCCACCCAAAAAAAATAAGAGAGGAGAACGTCCGAGAGCTGCTCGGCCATTAAGACCGACCCACTCCCATATAACCCTTCTTTTTTCATCTCTGCTTCTACTCTTGGATGAAAAATAATAATGCAGCAATGGCATCAGCATCTTTCAGACAGAAAGAACAGCAGCAGCAGCGAGAGGCAGCGTGATTCAAAATTTCTAAGCGTCGTCGACGCCGTCGTCGCTGGCATCCCGATGATGTCACGGTTTAAACATAGATTATCGCGCGTGAGCGCGAGCTCTCTCGCGCATCGTATACGCGCTCGTGTGTATATGTGTATGCGAGAGCTCGCGCTGCCTTTCGTTGAGAGAGAATATCGCGCGGCGGCTCTCGGTGTGTTTTTTACAACGAGCAGGGAGAGAAGGGAAAGGCGAATTAAACGAAATTATCGCCCACTCGAAAACGGAGCCGCGTTTTACGAGATCCTGCCGTTTCTCGTGGACGTCGTTTTTGTCATGGGCGCATGTTCGTCTTTTTTCCGTTGTTCCAAGAGACACGATAAGGGAAGTTTATGGAAGGGCAAGAGAGAGAAAGAGAGATTTTAATGATTCTCGTGTGGGCAAGGATCTAGATGGATCGCGATTCACGTGAGAGCTCACGCGAGATAAATTTTAAGTAGTGCTAACCATTAGTTTTTGCTACTGTCATAAATTCCGTAGGTATCGTACTTTTGTAAGTCTCGAATAATTTGAATTGCACGAGTTTTTTTTACTTCGAAAGTTCATTACTATAAGGATCTTTATATCAGATTGGATGCGGACACTTTTTGCGTACCGGAACTTCTTTATTTTGCGTTTGCTTTATTTCACTGTACACCTTCATTGTAACAATAAACAGTACTTGAACCGAAAAACAAAAAATCAGCAAACCCGAAACACTTAAATACACGTTTTGTTTATATTTACGTGAATCAGTATCGCTCAAAATCCAGTTTAATGAAAACAAACGAGAATTTAAATTTGCGAATTTCCCGTTTGTACAAAGGCTACGAACAACCTCTTAAATAGTTAATTAAACGTAATTAATTGCTGAAAGAGATGATTATCCAAAGACTTTCGTTCTCAGCGATTTAATTAACGCGCACGGGCGCCTCTTGACGCACACTCGCGAAAGGGTTAATTAAAAATGTAAATCAGCCGACAGACAAAAACTTTCTCCTCTATATACTCACCGATTCGAATTCTTTCGCCTCAGAGCGAAACCAAACACCGTGCACCGTGAACATTTGTCATTGTGGCAGCACTCTCTGCGCCTCTCCTCTCAAACCTTCCCCTCTCTCACTTACACTTTATCGCCCCTTCGGCACAATAAAAATTTCATTTATCACCGAGAGAAGCAGGCGAGCGCGCGCCTGAAATCGCGCACAATTATTAATAGTACCAAGGTCACTTCGCGGAGAATCGTACACGCGCGCATTCCCGGCACTCCCGTCGTCTTCTCGCTTTCACCTAACCTCAAATCGCGCGATAAGTATATCAAAGGGCGAAAGCGAAATACACTACACTCGCGTTTCGTCGTCAACCCCGCGTCGAATATCGCTCCTTTTTTTTCCTTCAAAACACAAGCAACCCTCGTCGCTCTCTTTTGTTTTAACGAACGACGAAGGGAATAGCGCTTGCTTGTGAGTTGTGCGCGCTCACGGTGCGTGTCTCGAGGCACTCGACGCCCTTCCGCGAGAAAAGAGTCAAGCCCCCCCACCGGCTCCGCACTCTGTATATACACGCGCGCGAGCGTACACACAATGAAGAAAGTTACGCCTGTGAGTGTATATATATGTATATATGAGTGAGAGTATGAGCCGGCTGAAATGAAGCGTATAAGGCACCAATCGGAAGCGAGACGTCCCGAGATGCCGGTTTTTGTAGCCGCGAGCTGGAGTAATGGTCACGATCGGCCGACGACGTTTGCCGATATATAAGCGGTTTGTTCCTCAACCGAAACGCTTCTGTTTCAAACAGTGCCCCAGCTGTGGTTTACGAAAAGGAGCACAAAGGATGATTTAAACGAAACTTCGCGATTTCATAGCGCATTGTTGTTCTCTCCCTTCGTTTTTTCTCCTCGCGATGGGCTGGCGATTAAGCAGAAACAGTACGCCGTGGCTCCGATTTCGCTGAAAGCCCACGACTTCGCGGCCGTTCGCGGAAAGTTGCTCAGCGGAGACTACGAGAAAGCGTTTTTATATCGCGCGAGACCGGCGTCGGCTAAAAATAACTCGCGGAGCGTAACTTGGAAACTACTCATATAGCACCGCCCGTGTTTACTACGAAAATCGCCCGAGTGATCAACGATCAAGCAAAACTTACCCAGTTTCTCCAAGCATACAACGGAATCCTCTCATCTCTCCCTCGGACTATATATGTGTAACCGCACCGAGCGACTTCTCACTCAAAACTATATCGCAATCCCGATAACTGTCTCCGGCGTTCGCGCAAGGTGTGCGTGCGTGTGTAACACTCTTTCTCTCTCGCTCCCTCTCTCCTTCGATCTTCCTTCCGATCGAGAAAATGGCGGCGAATTTCGAGACAGAGATATCACTCGCACATGCACACAGCAAATATACACACACATATATACGTACACGGCACACATACAGACATAAGGAAGAGGGAGAGAGAGAAAGATAAAGCGCATGCACGTACAATATACACGAGGAGAGACGGAAGGAGAGGGCGACGCCGCCGGGCCCGGCGCGCGCGTAATCAATCGCCGTGGCAACGCGCGCGCACCCTAACCTCTCAACCCTTTGAGCACCAGGAAAGTTTACTCTAGGTCAAAGCACTTTCTTTTTTTCGGGAGATAGACGGGGCTAGCCCGGAGCTGTTTTTTTTCGGGGCTGCAAGGCCCGTGAAGAGCGGCAGCGCGAAAGAGCGACACACCCCTAGCTTCGACGTCACGGTGCCGAGAGAGCGCTCGCGGCGGCCAGCGGTAATAGTGTGTGGGTTTTCGACTTCACTCTCTCGCTCGCTCCTTTCGCCGTGTATATAGGTATATACACACACACGCGATCCGCACTGGCGTATAAGCGAGCGAGTGAGAGGGGCGATGATGATTTCCAGGAAAAGTAAAAACCGATCGTCTCTCTCGCCGTACAAGTAGCGCGGTATATACGTAGGCGTCAAGGCGACGATAGGTTACAGAAGGGGAGAGATAAGGTGAGCGAGAGTGAGTGAGAGAAAAGATGGACTCACCAGAAAGCCGTTGGACTCGGCTCTTGTGTGTGTGCGCGCTGTGGCTCCGCGCGGCGAACAGCCTCCCTCTCTCCTCTCTGTATTTCGGCGCGCGCGCTTCCCTCTCACGCCGCTCCGTTTCTCCGCTCTTAACTTCTTTCTCCTCTGCTTTAGGCGTCGTCCGGACGCTCTCTCCCTCTCTTCACGCACTCTTTCTCTCCGTGGATCCGTGTCACCTTCCTCAGGAGCTGCTTGTGGCTCGGATTTGGCGACTCGTCGTTCGGCGAGGTAATGGCATTATAGCCCCGGCGGCCCGCCTCAGGTTGCTGGACAGCTCCTGGCTCCTCGGGGAGGACGACATGCACAGCGCCAGACAACACACGGCCTCGCACTCACGCGCACACGTCCGAGATCAATCGCCGCTCGCGGAGCACTGCCTGCTATCTGGCTGCGCTAGTAAAGTACGCTATACGCCCGCGCCCGCCGCGGTCGAGTCGACTGGTGTAGTGTGTACAGAGCGGACGACGAACGCGCGGGGGCGCCAGTGTGCAGCGCCCTGTGTTCAGTGCATTTGCACGCAGGGATTTGGGAGAGGCTCCCGTGACCCGTTAATGCAGTAGAATTCACGAACGATATGATTTTTCTATTAAATTCGACTTGCGAGATGTCTGTTTTGGTCTAATTAATTCATTTTTTCGATAAAGCAGTATAGTTCGTGTCATGAAATCAGAGTTGTTCTGCCATGACCGACAGACGATAAAAAGAAGCGTCCCGCCTGCTTTGCACTGTGCCAGAATAGGCGCGACAATCCCGATCATCTTCGGGGATGATCGGTGGTGTTCGGCCACCTGGTCTGTCTGCGAGACAGGTTCTTTCGGGCAGCCAGGAAAATGGGCGTCATCTATGCGGAGCGCGGGGAACCGTGTAGATGGGAGCAGGTGGCGCTTGTCCGGTTTTTCAGCGGAAAATTCTAAATTGATGGCGTTTGACAGCAGGTGTTACAGAAAAGAAAAAGTATCTGAATAGAGAAAGGTGTTATTCGAAGTGTTGAATTATATTAGGGCTAGTGCCAGTCCTTGAAAATACTGAAATATAAAAATACAGTGACATAGATAATTTATCGTTGAATAGTTAGGTAATTTAAAGTAGAAATTTTTATCTGTTATCTATATTATTGTTTATTTATTTAAACAAAATTTATTGTCTTTTCTTTTTGCTTCAACTTAATAGTATATCGCCATATAATATAAGATTATATCTTATATTGTATATCTCATATCTTATACAATTTACAAGATAAGATAATTATATAAATACATAAATATCAGTATAATAGTAATTTAATAATTACGATTCAAATATAAGCCAATTTAAGTTATATAAATAACGAAGAACTTGGAAATTTTTTAATTATTATTCTCATTAAACTTATACACGCATTTCAACTATCTTTTTTTCATAAAAATTTAAAAAAATATTATAATGTGTATATTTAATATTTTATTTTTATGAATTTATATTTTATGTACGTCAAAACTTTTATTTTGACTTAAATATTTTCAAAAGTATTTATTATAACGGTTTCAGCCATACACGCTTCTTATAGATACTAAAAGCACTTTTTTTTAATCTTCATGAAACTAATTACAAAATCTAAAAAACAAATTCATCATGCCAGCTACCTAGATACTGTCGTTATTCAATCGAACTTATTTTATACACGAATACTTAGCTTATGACCCTAAACATAAAAAAAAACATTACTTACTGTAAAACTTGCTTTATAAATATCTGCTAAACAGCTTTCACTGTTTTTGTTAAATTCTTATTCAGCTAAAAAGCTTCGTCACCGAGTTTTAATTTGAAAAATTATAGACAAAAATTATAGACAAAAATTATAGACAAAAATTAATGTTAAATTAATAAATATTTTTTGTTTAATACTGTTATCTATTAAAGCTACAGTAACGAAGGCATTTGTCAAACCAATCATTATTACTAAAGTTGTTCATTTTCTTATCCATCAAATTTATTGAATATGGAAGAAAGATTGTGTAGTTTTACATTTTATAGGCAATTTCAAATAAGAAATTTGAATTTTCGAAATATTCCCGCGTCTTGGGATCCACCAGCGTCCGTGAGGCGGCGACGGTCGTCAAAATTTACTCTCGCAAGCAGAAATACTATGCTCAGGCTATATAACAGAAGATAGAACGGCTGAAAGCATACTTACCTGGCGCAGAGGTTACCGTGATCAAAAAGGCGGTTCCTCCAGGGTGAGGCTCTTCCATTGCACAACGGTCGAGCTGACCCTTGCGAATATCCCTAATGTGGATATCTCGGGCGTATAATTTTTGTTAGCCGGGACTGCGTTCGCGCTATCCCGATGTAAACGATTCAAAAATAAAATAACTAATAAATTATTATTAACCGCGCACAACATTCGGGAGTATTTGATAATTTATTAAGTATATGTTGTAAATAGGCGCCTTTGTAGAAGGAACAAATGTTTACATTGTAATATTATTTTTATACGTAATAACGGTGTTAACATACATGGATGCAACTCTGATATTTTTGTGCAACTATAGTTGCAGTTATATATAACTGAGGGAATTTATTTATATTGATATTAATGTATCCCAATACGGTGTTAAAATTTAAATAAATTAGTTTTATGCATTTAAGCAGTTATTTAATCATGAAATTATTTTCATATCTGTGATATTTTTGTGTAACTACAGTTGCAGTTATATTGGAAAATCTCTAGAACTTTTGACTTTTCTTGTTCCTTTTTTTTCTTAAATTTATTGCTGCTATTAGTTTAGCGTCGGAAGCACATAAAGTTTTTAAATAAAAGTAGAACACTAATTAACTTCAAGAACCAAGGTGAGACAAAAAGTTATCTCAGACTGGAGTATGGATGATAAAGTAAAATGGTTGATATATACAAACAGATTATGGAGTTCTTGGAAATTTTTGCGAAATATGATATGGATAGCCCAAAATTGTTAATATGTACAGAAAACTATTTAAAAATAATCAGGTTGTCAATTCATTGTCACGTATTTTCATCAAACTAATATGCATAGATTCCTTGTTTTACTTTCTAATATCAATAACTAATTTTTTCACACCAAAAAATTAACAAAAAATTGTAATTTGTTACTATTTCTAAATAAGTGAATAAAACCCAAAAGATTTGGGATGTGAATTTATACAAAAGAAATGTGATACAAAAGAAATGTGATACAAAAGAAATACTTAATAACCTTAACAATAACGAGTTTTTATCTCATAGATTCCATAAAAATCAACTAACTCTCACGAACACAACTTTAGCAAAA
>JAPYZO010006007.1:0-14814 GCA_030522905.1 Torymus flavipes | reverse complement strand
ATATATATATATATATCGGGTATTGGTTACTAATATTTTTTCGTATAGAATTTTATAAAATTGTAAAAAAGAATTGTAATAAATTAGATACCAGGTTTCTACTATAATACCATTAATATTCAGCAATAAATAAAGTATGAGCAAGTTAATAAATTTTTGTATCACGATAAAATTTCATTGTAAAAAAGAGATATTAAATAATAAATATTAAACATACCGTAGGGAACTTCTTCGAGATTGGCAACTGAACGGTGTAAGAATTGTGTGCATCCTTCTTCAATGGACAGGTAGTTCCAACCTTGCAGGCGTCTGATTCCATTCCCATTAAGGGCAAATCCACGAGTTGATTAGCCCAGTAAGCACGTGATTCCAACTTGGTGGCCTCGAATTCTTGAAAAAGCAAATAACACAGTTAGACAATGGTTAATTGAACAATATAAGGAAATAGAAAAATTGCGGATGCGTCACACGATAGATGATATCACGCGAGCAGTAATAATTCTTAACCTAATCATATCTTAACCAACGTAAGAAAGTTGGTAGTAAAGCAACTTTTTATACTTTGTTTCAAATCACTTTAAAATTACATATTAATTTACACATCGGTATTCCCTATTGTTATTTTAAAATTAATCTTATTTCATTTTATTTTAAGTTTTATTCTTGCAATAAATGTTCAAAATAAAAAATACAATAAATTATATTACTTATGTATACGGTATTGATAAAGTTGAGTCATTGGTGATTTATCTGAAATCCTGTATCACATGCTGTGTACATCGTGAGTAAAATGAAAATAACTTACTGGGAACAAAGTCAAAGCTGATGAAGGCATCTTCTCCTTTCTTCAAGTTGCAAGCTTTGCCCGTGGATGCTTCTTTACAGGGGTTGACGCGTACTTCCTTTATTGTGCAAGTATCTACTGCACCAGCTAAATTTTGACAAATAATTCATTATTTTCAAAACGAAAATATTTTTATAAAAATCATAAATTTAAATTAATCACAGTTATTTCATTATAGCAGGTCAAAAGCAATATTGTGGTGGGTGTCAGTATTATACATTACCAATAATAGCCGACAAGCTTTTTTCGTATTTATTTTAAAATTTTAAGAAAATAAGAATTTGACTATTGAAAATAACTTTGGTATCTTCATCCTTTTACTTTTCCTTCGTAATATACCTTCAATTTTTCATGAGTAAATCGGCGCGTCACCGGTTTTATTACTCCATTTCGCTACGCAGTATAAGCTACAGTGTCGATTATTCGATAGTACTTTCATCTGACAAAATGTATATTTTTTCACAACAAAATCTGTTTGATATTTCTCTCATAAATTTTCTAAGTAAATTAATTTTATTAAATGATATATATTTTTTTCTGTACAGATTTCCTCTCACAATTTAAAAAACATTAATGTTGAAATGAATTAAAGCTCGAAATGATGTTATTGAAAATCAGCGAAAGTGGAAACTTCATTATGCACTATTTGATATCAGCGCATGTATGACGCAAGTGCAGCCTCTTGTTTATGCTGTTGATAGGTTTTGTCTAAATTTGAATATAGACTTCAATCAATACTGTTATCCGTACAAAGTCCCGAGTGAATTCTTCAGTATTATTAGAAAGTAAACAAGCACATATTCATATAACTTTTGACCGTTCGTTTGAAAGCCTTACAGCTTGTAGGTAAACACTAGACAGTTTTCGTAAGTGAGAAATATAAAAGGAAATGTAATAATTAGCAGTGAAGAAACAGAAGAGCGGTAAAATGTCACGGACTCGATAAAATCCAGCAAGAGCTTAACCGTGGCAGAATCGGAGGGAATTTAGCGGATAATAGAAAATGATGGATGGGAATTGTTACTCACGTTCGGTAGGGCAGGCCTTCCATTGAACGACTTCGAAGTCGGCCGTGACTAGCGCGGTGCTGGCCAAGAGCAGGAGGGCGATCGTCGAGCTGGTCATTCTTGGTGCGTGCTTCGTTGGCAAGTGAGTCTGCCGGACGAGGAGCTCAAGGAAGAGAGCTTGCTAGTTCGCCGGCCGAGCTGATGAGCGAGCGAGAGGGAGCGAGGCAGCGCCGCAGATAAACTGGAGCGCCGGAATGGGGGTAGAGGGCATGGGTCAATTCTCGCCCGTTATCTCTCTAAGCAAAGAGAATTTGCTCTTCTAACAGAATTCCCGAGGCCCGCGCTCGCTCGCACACGCATAGTCTAGGGAAGAGCGTGAGCTTTTCGTTTGACGCGCGTCGCCCTTGGCGATACCCTGTGTGTATGTGTACACATCATCGCCGTTGTCTATCCACCTCTTATCTCCCAGACTCCTAGCGCAGCCTGCATAATTATTTACTACTCGCCTGCTACTCTAAACAGCATCTATTGACGTTTTATGTCTGCTCTTGCAGACTCTGTCGGCGAAAGATACAGTGATTCATTGTAGATCAATTGCTGTGCAAAAGCGCCACTGTGCATACGTACCTAGTTTAGATTTCCTGTTTAATCGTGACTTTATTTAGTTGGCGTTTTGGACCATTAAATAGAATTTGATAAAGATGCAATTACTCTACGTTGTTTATAATCATAGATAATGAGCTTAGTGATCGTGTAAAGGAAAGTTTGTTGATCCTGATTTTGCCACTTTTAAATTTAACATAAAGCTTTAAACGTTATCTCTAAGGTCGCTTCACCGTGAGAATTTGACGCATTAATACAATTTTCTTACAATCGTTTGTTCAAATGTTATAATGTATAAAAAACAATATGATATAAAAACAAAAATGATTTCAAGGAAATTTCAACATTGCAAAACTAGATATCGACAATTTAAAAAGAAAAAATTCATCAAACAACATAATCTTTTTTATTTTTGATACGACCTAAAATTGGAAGGACTCATTTTGTTGCCTGTGCAATTTTACAGGAAGTTAAGGATATAAAACATTGAAAAATTTTCAAAACCTTCAAAGATACATCTATTTTTTTATAAAATCACGAACCTATATATAAACACGTAAATGTATCTTCGCATTAAAAATTGGAAAGTTTGTATAAGTACCATTAAAACTCCATAAAATTGCACAAGGAGCAAAATGAGTTCTTCCAATTTGAAATCGGATGAAAAATAAAAAAGATTTACATTGTTTCAAAATATTCCAATTTTTAATTAGCAAATTTTTTCTCATACTACTTTTTATTTAATGATGTTGGATGAGATTGATAAATAAAAAACCATTTTTTGTTATCTTGCCAACGTTTCGGGCATTTGTATGCCCCTCTTCCGGGCTCTTTATTAAAATAATTATAAAAAATAATCAATACTTTTTATTTATATTTTTTTATGCATAACCACGTAGTTGTTTTCAACTAAAATATTCTTAGTTACGAATTAAGAAAGAAAAATTTGAAAAAATTGATTCAGTAGTCCAATCTCAATAAAAAAACTGTGATTATTCTTATGTTGAGAATTGTATAAGGAGAGAATCGTTTTGAGTGAAAGGGATTAGTAAACTTTATGTGTCCAATAATAATGATTGTTTTGATTTATCTTGTGAAGTAAAAGAGTAAATCAAAAAGAGCCTAAAAATTTTAGACTGCAAATTTTAGCATTAAGTAGTCTTAAAAGAATAAAATAAAAATTGAAGTAAGCTAGTGAAAAATGTATAATAACTAATGTAATAATGCGTATTATTCAGACATTATTATATAACACATTTATTTTACTCAAATTTAATATTGGTAATTATTCAAAGTCAAAATCGGATTGTTATTTTTTTTTAAATAACTATGATATTTAATGAAAACAATGCTGAATAAAAAAGCCACGATTTTCTTGTAGTAAGCGAAAGATATCATATCAGCGTGAGAATTCCTATCACGTCTTTAGGTCAGCGCATAAAGATAAATGGAAATCTCGTTGGTGTAGTCAATCATAACGGCTTCCCATAAATTGAGATGTAGATTTTTCTTTTTTTCATGACTTATTGCGTATGATAAGTTATTTTCCAAATACATTCATTATTCTTAGTAAATATTTAAGGTAACATTATATTTCAAGAATTTTTACATACTATATAGTTGATTTTAATTTATATTACATACATATGTGTGTACAAATTCTTTAAAATTAAAAATGTCAATTTTGTTTATACCAACTAATCTTAGTTGTATGAATAACATTCAGAATTATATATAAAATTATAGGAATTATTAAAGTGTACAATAAATTGACAGATGTAATGACAGAAAGATAAATCATATACTTTATAAGTTTCATAACATTCTTAAGATAATAATTAATAAAATTTGAAGCGTGTTTTCAAAAGTAATAGAAATTAAGTAATAACTTTTTTAGTAATTTATCGCTCCACGTGTAATGCGGAAGGCCATAATCAATGATTCTTATTTTGCTGATCTAGAATTCCAAGAACCGTTTTGAGAAGGCGAAAGCGCCAATGATGCTTTGTGCGTAGTAATCGCAATGAACTTTGACTGCTGTGAGTGACTTGTCGGTCGTGTGATTTCAATACTCTCTCTCTCTCTGGTTCTCTCTCTCTCTCTCTCTCATTCACCCCCTTCTCATTGCTTTCTTTCTTATCCACAAAGCTTATCGCTATAGGCCTTCTGAATATTGTCTCAGAAAACTTATTTATAGGGGGAAATCATTTGTCGGCCGCTCCGTGGATGACTCAAAATATTAGGAAACACCGCCAGTTGGTGTTGCCATCCTAAGTCTCGTGTATATATAATCTCAGATATGTTAATTATCAAAGTTTGCTGAGTTATATAGTTTATCATGAGAAATCACTTCTATGGTTTTTAACGTAATCAAGACGACGTCAACAATAATTTCCGCATACATCAAATTCATTAAAGGCTTTTATATTTTATTTTCTGGAAGTTTTTAGTTTTTTAATAAAAATTTTTATACTGTTCTGCAAAATTATTATTGGAAATTGTATTTTAAAATAATAAACTCAACCATTATTGATTTTTTTTTAATTATTTTGATACTCATGAAATTGAGTTTTGTTTTTGTAAATTTAATTTAAAATTGTTTATATTATTTGACGTACTTCCGTTACAGATAATTATTTTTCGTTATTAATTTAATATTTTACCTTTACAAACGTGTATGCGAGCGCGCGTGGGAGGATATGCGGGTGTCAACGACTGGATAATTTTTATTTTTCCAAGAAACATTCTTTTAAAAAATAGAATAACTGCGCATTAACTAATAGAAAATTCTTCTATTTAGCAGTATAAACTTAATCAACCGAGGTTGACTGATAACTGGTGAAAAATAATGTGCAGGACTAATATTTTTCGGCCGTGCAAACAAGTGTCATATTGCATTAATTAGCGTATTGTTTAGCCAGTCGGGGCGAAGAAGGCGCCGAGGTGGCCTGGAAAAATCCATAGTATCATCGTGCCAGCAAAGCCTATACCTATATATACATGCCAGTTGCGTCGCCGTCTCCGCTCCAAGCAAACAACTTCCTCGACGTGCGCGTAATGGTCAATCGGCCGAGAAAAATATTCCGAGTAGTCCGACATAAGAGACGAGGGGTTCGGCCCGGCCACTTTTTCGCCGGGCCGCAAGGAGGTGGCGTGACGCCGTGTACACGAGACTCGGGCATTGAAGCCGCGCAGCTAGAAAAATAATTGGACGCAATTGTTAAATTGTGCATTTCCTGAGGCGCGAGTGAGCGTCTCTTTCTTTCGGCGCGCTGGGTCGCGCTCCTTTTTTACGCTCGGCCGCTCACGCGCGCCTCCGGGTTCGTGCGTTGCGTCCCGGTTTCCCGGCGGGAAAACACGTGCTCGTCGCACGTAGTACTACGCCGTACACGTATATATACGCTTGCGGCCCGGTCAGCCGCCGTTGTGTCCGTTGTCAAACGCGGCCACTTGACGCGCGCGTTTGACCGTATTCTTTTACTCGGCCGCCCGCGCGCGATTATCCAATTTGCCGCATCGGAAATAATGGGTGAACTCCTCTCTTCGCTCCCAATCAACTTACACTTGGACCTTTTTTTATACTTGTTATATTTTCTTTTCTTCTCTTATCGTTAATTCAATCAAATACTCTTAACGATATCGTTTGATTTCTCCGAGATATGATATATAATTCGTTACTTCGCTTACAACTTATGCATATACAACCATTACAATTTTTTTCATTTGTAGGAATTCTTCTTGTCCTTATTTTAAAACTATTAACAACTTGAAACTTAAGGGATTATCGGGCTTACATTACACTGTCCGTTGAATGTTACAATGACTTCAACAATGGTTAAGATAAAATTTATTAGTCACATTAAATGTCGATGTATTATAAGAAGTAGATTTTTTATATTTCTTTTGATCTGATAGATTCCGGCATTGGACTAGAAAATTTTCGAAAATTAATTACAAAATTTTGGGTCGAATATTATGATAAAGCGGGTGATATTTCGTTATAAAAAATGCACGAATTAGCAAGAAAGTAACAGTTTACTTGCGCTCGCAATAAATAATGATTTTAACATGTCATCGTACTTTGTAGAAATATATATTTTTGCAAAAGTTTACTTAAGGTTGTCGATTATCACTAACATACATTAATAACGATTTATCAGTTTGAGCAACAAGGCTAATGAATCGCTGTATAAAGTAGTATCGTATCTGAAAATATTAATATTCGTAGTTAACAAAGTTTTCGAGTATATAGACACATGAAAACGTTGCCATTGGAAATTACATTACAATAAATACATATTCCCTGTAAGGTGATATTCAATATAATACTTTGATCAAAGAAAGATCTAATAATGAAATTGTTACAAGATAAGTAGGGTGTCGATATTAATGGTGAGGATGAGAAGGTGAAGAAAGATGAGAAAGCGAGTCTCTGTACGGTAGCTATACAGGATACAAAGAGCGCAAGAGTATATGTATATATAAATATCAGTACGTGGTCGTTGAAGTTATTGTCTATGCGATACGAGCCTAAAATAATACAGAGTGAGTATTTTTCCGAGGTTAAACCGCCGGCGTGGAGCGGCAATTTCGTTAAAATATAGTCGTTCTTCGATATAATGCGCGCAGCTGCGTAATCGCGCGTGAAGCGAGAACGGCGCACTCTCCGTCTGTCTTTCTCTCTCTTTGGCAAAGGTACACCTTGGCAGCCGAGCTCCCGAAGGATTTGGAAAGAGGCGCGCTCACGTCGTCCTCGATGAATAATCGGGAGTGGAGAAACGGCGCGCCTCAGACGACGTAGACCGGGTCCTTGCAGACGGATATCCGGGCCTCCTGGAGGATGCGCAGCCGCGGTCCCAGGGGCACGCCCATCTTCTGCAGCCTCTCCTCGCTCATATACGGCAGCTCCACCATGCCCACGCGCTCCTTCTCGAATGCGGCCGCGTACTTCTGTGGGCAGGACGGCAGAAAGAAAGGGAGACGATTATAAAAGGGGTCAGCTCAATCTTATTGCATATAAAGTGTTTGTTTCTCCACGAGAACTCCGCCGGATAACTGCTGCCTTTTTTCAAAAGCTTTTTTTCAACCTCCGCGACGCTTTATGCATTTCATGCATCTCATGCATTCGTCGTCTTCCATTCAAAGCGTCATTCAAACTACTTTTATTCTCCACTCCGTTTTATTGTCTAATAGTTATTCGCTCTATTGTCTCGAACCCTATAGCCAATTAAATAGCCAAGTGCCTTTTTGGAAAGTCAAAAATAGCCCGCTAATTCAATAACGTTGAAATAAGTTTATTCAATTTTTATAGGAAATATAGAGAAGGAAAGGTTTTTAATACTTAGAGAAGCTATTACCTGTAAGCAATCATTACTTTCTGTGTCAACTTCTTGAAAGTGACATTTTCAGACGCATACTTTTAAAAACTCTTTACTTAAAATTGATTACTTTTATAAATTCAATATTACTTGACCTTTTGAAATCTAAAGTTGATTGTTTTTTAAAACTTGACATTGACATTTTGTAACATTTTTTTGAACTAGGTAAAATTTTCTTGTGTCTTACCTCGTAACCAAGCTCTCGAAGGAAAAGCCTAATCAGCGGTGGCTCCGTTCCGAAAAACTTCGTTAGCTTTTTAACTCGGGACGGATTAGATAGGGCCGGCAGCTCGGAATCCTTAATCACCGGCGTAGACTGCGACCTCACCATTGCCATGTTTGTTTGCGTCCTAAGAGCAGATATTTCTCCTCTTATATTTTCCATTTCCTGAAATTTTTCATACAATTAAAGTTGTGTGTTTTAAATAGAATTAAGAAAAATATTTATTTATAATATTCATTCAAATGAAATACCTGTATCATTAAATGTTGCGTTCTCATTTCAGAACTCAAATGGGCTACTGAGCGCGCAAGTGTTACCACGTGAGTCTCTAAACGCTGAAAGCGTTTATTGATACTCTGTAAAATAAGATGTACTGCATTAGTTTAACAAAATAAAATTCTTTATATAAAATTGTTATAATACCAGCCAACTTCAGTAATTTATCAAATTTCAATTTATGAGTGGTCTTTAAATCATTCATTCATTGTTTTAATAAATAAAATACTGTTTTCATGCTCTCACAAGTATTAGATCGTTCTATTCCTGGAGATAATAACTTCTGAGCTTTTCCTTGTTTTTGTACTTACTTTAACGTCTTTGGCTTTCTTCATCCTATCATCGATAGTATGAGATCGTCTTTTGTCGTGGTGTCGTGCTATAGGTCTGGACGATACAGACGACGTTGGTAAAGATGAAACTGATCCGTAACTTGCCAGCCCTCGTGTTTTTCTTCTTTTCTTCGTACTGCCGCCAAGAAGTTTTAAGACCTTTCGAAAACATACAAGAAAAACACTTAGCGATATACTTTATTTAATTCAAGTTATACTACAAATTACATTACGAATAACCGGCTTACTTGTATTATGAGAATTATAAATTAAAACTTCTAAATCATTTATATAATTTTATACATGAATCTATTTGGATGTAATTAAAACTTTATTTAATATATTTTCTTCAATTTCTGTTCAAAATAAATGGCAAAAATTGAAAGCACGAATAAAATTTTTCTTACACTTAAAAATAATCTATATCGGTAAAGTATTCCATAAAATATTCAGTCGTGTTGTCTATGTAATTTAAAATTATGACGATAAGTAAACATTTACATACTTCACTGTACATGTTTTCAAGGCCTTCTAGCTGCTTCCTGATGGTCCTTGCATCATTTGTGCTTATATCAGAATCACTTCTATCTAACATTGAATCTAAATCGAGTCCTGTTGTCGTTGATGTAAAATCGCCTGCTTCAGCACCAAATACTATAGCACATTAAAGTCATTCAGTAGATATTTCAAGTAGCTTAACAATAATAACTCATTCAAGTGGATAGAATTTTCAAAAGAAAGTCTACAGTTTTTATTAATGTAGAAACTGAAATTTTAATATCATAAAAAATATTTAGATTGCTTTTATATTTTTACTTTTCTAAAGTTTTTACGATTACTTAAGGAAATAGTACAAACTAGTTATACGAAAACATAAAACTCAACAATAAAACTAATTTATTAAGGATCTAAGATTTAATTCCATTTTGGCCTTTTACGTAAAGTTATGTCAGTAAGCTCATTTAAACGTTTTTTTTTAAAACTATATTTAATATTTTTAAAACTTTATTTAATATTAAAAATTCTTAAAAGTTTTATATACTTACGGTGACTAAATTTTTTTGATGTCTCCTTCTTTGAGGACGGCACATTACGATGCTTGGAAGTGCTCGGATAATTTCTCTTTTCAGACCCTTTAATATACTCTCCATAATTCGGCTTTACTCCATATGGTAAACTATAAAATGTAGCAATATTTAATTTATGAAAAGTATTAATTTTAAAGAACTTTTTTCTATCAAGCATTATATATTGATTTGCATTAACTATGTATTATAATGTTCAAGAATTTTAAACAAAAAGTCACCACTAAAATTCATTAAAATAATAGAAGTCAAAATACGGTGGTAAAAGCACAGGGTTCTATGATGGTTTTGAAATTCCTTTCTAGTTCTAAAATTAAACGCGAGCACAGAGAAAGGTAAGGGGAGACAAAGAAAAGGGAGGAAGAAGAGAAGGCGGAGATAGAAAATATATTGATCCTTGAGAGAGATGGGGTACCTCGCAGAAAATCTACTCCTTGAAGTCCTCGGGCTCTCTTGAGGCGTGAGCGGGGGTAGCGGAGGTGTCACAGAGGAAACGCTGTCTGAGAGCGTTGAATGCGTCACCGTCGGCACATCTTTTGGTTCTAAAATACTTCGTAACTCCGACTCGACGATATCGACCCATTCTGCGTCCTGCCCTATTGTGTACGAAAAATAACAAGCTGACATTTACTGAATAAATTAGATGACAGTGCATTTTCATTTTGTTCAAACAGTCATCTTATCGTTTGCTAAAGACGTTTATAGCTTCTATTCAAGTTTTCGAATAGAAAATTTTTTGTTTTACAGTCAACAGGCTTAACGTAATATTATTTTATACTTGAGAATAAAATCGGATATAAACTATACTTTAACCTTATTCTTGATGAACTTATTGTTATGTACTTATTTAATAATAATTATTTGAAAGTCAGTACTACTATGGAATTTTTCTTTAAAATAGTTTTTATTTAGGTTTTTAATCTGTTAATAGTTAACTATTTTAATTGTAAGAATTGTAAATACTGTATATTTGATTTAATCAGCAATCACCAAATCACATACGACGGAACATTCATTACTAATAAAATATGTTTAAACTAACCTTGTACATGATTAGACTCTTCTGGCGGCAATCTTCGACCACTAGAATAAACAGCGGATCCTCTACCGGAATCAACATTTGATGAGCTTTGTCCTGTTTTATCGTAGTCGGAACCTGATCCTTGATTTTGTAGTTTTAACCTTCCAATGCCATTCTCTATATCATCTTTCCGTTGAGAAGGTCCACATTCTTTATTAATTGCGTTATAAGCTATCGCCGAATCTCGTTTTGACGATGAAGCTTCGTCAATGCCAGAGGAAGGCTTCTTTAAATTATCTATTGATTGTTGTTTTTCTTCTCGTTTTGGCTCTATTTTAATCGAATTTTTAATCACTGTTCTGGAATCTTGACAATTTTCGGTTTCGCTTTTCTTACGAAGTTCTTCAATACGTTTTTGAATTGAAGGTCCTGTGGATTCTTGTCCATCTGGAGATCGGTCTAGTTGATAATCTTTTCGTAAAGATGATCTTGCTTCCTCCGTTCGAATACCAAAGCTTGTTTCTGGCCTGTATTCTTCTGCAGTTCTTCTTGACCCATTCCTACTAAACTGTTCAGTTTGAGGTTCTTCTACTGATATCTCATATTTTTCTTTATCTTCGTTAGATTCCGATGTCCCATTTCTAGTTGTTTCTAGAGGTTCTTCTGCATTATCGTTATCGTCCCTTCCATCATCGTATGACAGTTGAGGTTGTGAAATAGCTTTTTCTATTCCCCTTCCGGAATTTCTTCTTTGGAACTCAGTTTCTTGATGATTACTATTATCGTTTCTAGAATACGCTTGAGGTGTGCCAAATCTACTTGATCTGTTTTGATTGTAGTGATAATAAACATCTTGACTAGGAATTCGAAGATCTTGCATCTGTCTAGACGTACTAGGCAAATCAATTTGCGACCTTGACAATGCTTGTCTACTTTGTTGATACTGCGCGTAGTTTGATACTGTACTGTTACTGTTCGAGAAATGCGAATGTTGATTCCTTAACGCATTTTGTGGACTTGGAAGTCCAACTGAATTCTGTTGCTGTTGTTGCATTTGTTGAATAAGCTGTCTTTGATGCATATTTTGAGCGTGCTGGTGGGAAAAGCGTGGACTCTGCTGGTGTTGATTTTGATGTACGATTTGTTGTGAACTTTGACAATTTTGACCAGGTAATTGCATCGCACTAGAAGATTGTTGTGGTGGTTGCATTGGATGCTTCATCTGTATCGCAACTTGATTCTAAAAATATAAAGCAATTAAGTAAATTAAAAAATATTAAAATATATATATATATATATGTTAAATGTGATGCACACCTTATTGTGACTGGGTGTTTGGTGAAGACTGTGCTGCGTCACCTGATTAGTCATTCCGCTTGAACTCTGCATAACGTAATCCCTGTTCGAGTTCTGAATTACACTCGTAGATTGTGCATATGCAGTGATTTGAGTTTGATGAACTGTCTGTATGCCACCGGGTGGTGCGTGATGTGTTACGTGTAGTTGAGCACTTTGACCGCTTGGTAAACTTGGCTGTAGTTGATTCGGTGATTGCAATTGTCCAGGTAAGGGAACGTTTTGCTGCCCACTTTGATAACCATATGAGTGCCCATATTGGCCTAAAAAATAATTAGATATTAATTATTATCGTATATTTTACTTGACCCCTTTAAAATTCGTTTATTAAAATTTACCATAAGCATTCTTCGGATATTGTTGCATATTTGAAGGAGGATCTTGAGTACGAGCCTTGAGATATGCAGTTTCTTGTCTTTTAATCTCTTCTTCGTTAATACTTCTGCTTGATTTCCTCAATTCTTCAGCTACATTGTTTAAGCTTATTCCATTTTCTGGTTCAACATCCTTTTTGTTTGGACCAAACCGACTAGATATCATATCTTTAATAGTATGATATGTCCTAGATAGAGATTTGGTTTTTTCTTCATCTAGTTTTGTTGGTTTTGTCGTTGTACCAGTGCCCGGTGTACTAGAAATATTATAAATATTTTATTATGTAATTCGTCAACATTAATTATATAAATCAACTTACCTATAATTTTCAGATGACTGATAAGTCCTTCCTCGAGTTTCTTGTTTTAAATCTTGCAGCTGAGTTGCCTATATATATAAAACATTATTCTTTAGTGCGAGAAGCAGTGAATAGGAGCATATTATTAGTTTCATCCGAGTCATTCACCTGTGCATGGTCAAGGGCGTGCATCGAGGTGCAACCAAGCATCGAATCAATTAATGCAAGTTTTGTATTAAACTTCATAAGTGAAGAATGATGGATGCAAAATAATTAGCAATGTTTTCAAAAGAAGTTAATACCTTATCAGTTTCATTATTTATTATGAAATACTTTAGTAGTAACGGCTGTTTTGAGCTTCTAATATTCGTATCTTTTACGTTGTTTGCATCCAATTAAAATAATCGTCTATTACCGCAAAGATTCGATGCTTGAATTAATTTTTTATGAAACTATACCAAAAAACACGTTTAAAATAAACAAAAAACTATTAACGATTCGTTGTTTATGACATACATATTTAGTTATATGTATGTCATACAAGTACGTTTTTAGAAATTACCTTTAATTAAGTAAATGAAAACAGCTATAATGCAACGCTTGAGAAGAGATTGTGACTAGAGCATGTGAAATAGATATAAGAATTTCCCAGCACCTAATGCCTTTTATTACTTGAAGAAGGTACATATGAAATGAATAGCAAAGCATCTATTGCAGTATATCCTGCTAGTGAATGAAGAATACTAAAAGAGAGAACGATGAGACAGAAAAATCAGAGCACAATTTCGTAACGATGAAAAATGAAGGAGTTCGAGCGCTCTTGGCACATTTTTCGAAGATGTTACCCTAACGTCTCGCCCAACGAGAGATATCACGGATTCCAGTCTCTTCGCGCATTATTCCACGCGTTACTATAGCGGGAATGGCTTTACGGCATTATGCAAAGTGTACTAGCAGCGGCTGAAGGAGTGGCAAACCTGCCCTACGAATCGAGCCGCGCGCACGTACGTATACGTGCGATGGTTGAGGCAAATTCACGGTAAGGAGCAAGCGATCAGAGGCGCAGTTATCGACGTTTGCCACGTGAAGGGTGATTTTTCGTCGATCCGCTCAAGCGGCAAATCGAAATGCGGGAATTTGATGACAACGTTGGGTACATATAAGCATTTACGCCTGTAGAGATAGAGGGATCCCAAGGTTCTTGGCTGAAATAGCTGGTATTTTTTTTTCAATTTGCATCATCACGACCTTCGTGGAACGAATATTCGAACACCTCGACACGAATATTCCTTCGAGCGGAATATTGGGAATATTACGGTTCTGATTTTTTTGAACATATTAAATAAATTCCTCAAGAAACGTGAATCGGTTTCAAATAATTTGACATTGGCAATAATTTCTGCTATTTCTTTTCTAGAATTTAAAAAAAAGCAAGAATGCGTTTCACAAAAAAGTTTTAGTACGTGGTTTCTCTATCTCTTGCTACGCTTTGTACATTTCAGTTCTTACCTCATGAACCCATGCCTGTTGCTTGATTGGCGCATCCGGTGCTATAGCCACTCTTCCTGCTGTCCTTTGTTTATATTCGTGCAAGATTGGTATCTTCGAGTTTTTTTCACCAAGTGACAAAACTAATTCTCGCTCGATCTGTAAGAGAGTTAAGAAAAGTTTAAAATATTCCATAATTTTGTAAACCAGTTCATTATACTTGTATATAGATATATAGTAAAATACTGAAAATAGAATTGCTTGCTTATTTATACAGATCAACTAATATTTAGGTTTCAAAATAGAAAATTTTATAAGGCTTAAGTTGAAATATAAAATAAAATGAAAAAGGAATTGAAAAAACTGTCATTGTTTAGAAAGCCGAGGAAGCCACAAAAGAAAAACCATGCATGCATATAGATTATAGATTTTGTAGATAAAAAATGTGTGATTTATTTATTATGATTGAAAAGTACATTTGGTTCAATAATACGAATCTTTACGAAAGAACAGTTGCACTATTTTAAC
>JAPYZO010006006.1:0-13618 GCA_030522905.1 Torymus flavipes | reverse complement strand
TCGTCGTGGTCGTAGTGGTGCTGATGTTGGGCGTGCTCGTAGTAGATGACCTTGGCAGGTCGGTGGCTCTTTTTCAGGTCGATCCAGAATCGCGCGGCGTTGATGAGAAGGCTAATGATGGCGATCACGAAGAACTTCACTTGGAAGTGAGTCGAGAGCAGCTGCAGGAGCAGACCGATCTTCGATTTCAGGAGCATGCCGATCATTATGAGCTTCTGTAGGTGCTTCTTCTTCTTCTTGCCGAATTTCTTCTTGCGGGCCTCTTCTGGAATAGAAAAGGAAAAAATGAACATTAGCTTTTTGTTACTCGGACAGAAGAAATATCGCCGATTGTAATGGCAATCGTTGCAATTCATTGCCATATATTGTTATTATGTAGTGCAAATTGCATTGAGAATCAATGATGAGTGAGGTACTTTTTATTTAGAATTTAAATGTTCAAAGAAGTGAACAAAATTTAGGAAATTTTCATTTATATTTATCATTTTATAGATTAGAAACTTAAATACGTCCTTTATGATCAGCCTTTCAATAAAATTACCACGAGTGCAAATTTTGTGTAACTTTCAAATACAATTATCTAAGATTACTAAGTTACTTGATAAATTGGTATCGATAATAGATGTAGTTAGCATATAATTAAGTAATTTTCACAATCGAAAAATCTCCGTAGAGTTAAGACTCTTCAGTCTATGTAAAATTATCTATCGAGATACTATAGTTAATGACATATGATTGTTGAAAGGCGGTACGCCCCGAAGATTAAACGCGACGCCACATGTTGACTCACGAGAGAAGCGATTAGCGCGCATCAGGGAAAATGACCTACTCGAATGATACACTTTCATTAGTACAGACAATGTACCGTTTGAAGTAATTTAGTTTTTGCGAGTGAACTGTGAAAGTCTTTTCATAATTAATCCAACCTTCTTTCTTTCATATACAATTGGCTTTTAGGTCGAATTACTTTTCACTCCATACTAGTAAATGATAATGATACTTCATATCGGTAAGAAATTAAATTTTATGTTATGAAGTACCTGCGTCCTTTTCTAGAACATAAACGTTTACCTCAAAATACGTATAGGTCGTAAATGTCGGTGTTTCTCACACTATACTTGGCACGTAGTAAGATTTGTGAAACGGTATTTTCATATCCTTTGATATAGCGTTAAAACGTAATTCTAGACCTTTATCTAGAAAACTTTCTTTTTTTTTACAGCCTTTATAACGTGTCAGAAGCCACTCCTAAAATAAAAGCAGAATGAGGTGATCTAATATCAGCGTCTAACAGGTTTTTCGTGATAATAAAGTCAAGTAACTGCGAGAATGTAAAAACTAAAGAAGGATAAGCATTTCGTAAGTAGACTCATTTGTAAATCACACAATATTAATTTATTAGCCACATATATATTTATGCATCATTCTATCTATGGTTAATTAAAAACAAAATAAACGTGACTATATCGTTCTCGCGCGGTGCTAAAGTAATTAAGCTGGAATTCGTTTAACATATAAATACCTTAAGCACGACTCAAGAGACAACAAAAAAGTGTCACCTCGCAGACAACGCGACTTTCACTATCTAATTTACATACGAAATACCAATAAATCCCGCCCCGAAATTTGACCTATATAAACTCGTTGCCCGCGATCCACCTGTCTTCCGGAAGGCATTTTTCCACCTCGATAAACAACTTGGCGTCGCCGGTGGCGTGGGACTACCGTACAAATATACACACGACGCGATCAAAGTGAAAGTCCATCCTCGTAATCCACATATCACGCGCCGACGGAGATACCCCCGGATGAATATTTATATCCCCATACTTCCGCGTGCGTATACATATGGCAAGGATCATCTCAAGCCCGTTAGCGAGGTCCATTCACGGGGCTTCACTTGACATGCGAAATTCTCCGCGCTCAAGTGCGCCATAAAGGAAGATGAGGTTTTTGATTTAACGATGTATTCACGAAGTGTGTGTGTATATGCTTTATAGTGCACTGCTAAAAAAATGATAACTGGTGAGTGGATAAAACTCATGTGGTTGAATAATGCGGTAGCGTTAGAACGTTTTGCAAACAATAAAAAGTCATTGGCAGCTGCCGGGAGTTATTGAAATTGAAAAGCTTTAAAAAAAATATTCATCATTGTCATTTATGTATATATGAATGAATCACGAAGATGGGACGATAAATTGTAAATTCATGAATATAAATAAGCTGTTCTAGTTTTCAAAGTTTTGGATGTGCGTTGCTGGATGTAAGCTGTCCTCCATTAAGTCTCAAGTTTAATACCGCACCGAGCGGAGGCTTGTATACAATACGAATTAAAATGAAAGTGGCCACAATGAGGTTAAACCGGCCGAAGGAATTTCAGCATTGTCGCACTGCACCAGTGAACCAACTTATTTAATTTTAAAAATGTTATTCAACTCTGTTCTCCAATCACAACAAAATTAAAAATCCTTTTACAAAATGAAAATGTTATCGGATCGCAAAGGGCCGCGAGACCATAGCCTCTTTTCACCAGCTTCCCATATCCGTCGTAAAAGAAAGTCCAGCCTGCCGGCGAGTCCGGAAGCAAGAGATACGACTCCGAACGAACGACTTTTCAGCGAAACTCCGACGACATGGAGAGACTGCGATGCTGATGCGCGAAACGAGCGCAAGAGTGGACGGTAAATTATTTGCCGCTCGCCGAGCAGATGCTTCCTCTCTTGCCTCCTTAATAATCCTTCAGTTCGGAGATACTTTTGTACTGTACGCGTCGCGCGCGCGCTGACCTTGAATTCCATTTTTCCACTTGCAGTGGAGCTGCACACGCGCAGGCGATTTTACTCTCGCGCACGCGTTATTATATATACCGAGAGCTATCACTCTTTTATGACGCATTGTGTTGTGACTCTGCATACAAAGTGTATTGGCACGCAAGCACAAGAGAGAGCGATAATCGAACTCGGATGTATGCGCCTTGAATTTCTCCGCGAGTCGTGAATTTTGCGCAATTCGATAAGGGAAAATTAAGTGCTTTTCGAGCGATTATAGCTGCGGCTTTGTAGGAGAAGTATACTTCATAGTTTCATCGCGAGTTGTTGATGTTGCGGTTTCTTTGTGCTCGCCGGGGGCAATGTATATGTGGAAGAAAAGTGACTGAAATCGTAACAGAGGATTCGTACATCCAGATAAAGAATCCGCGAGCGCTTTGATAAATTAAATCGACGTGACATTTCAGAGATGAATTCGAGACAATAGTGATCCCGGGTGCGCCGTAGGAAGGGAACATTTCTTTTGTAGCCGGTGAATTATGACTCGAAATATCTGCCCATCTATCCTCACTTATCATAACCCCCAAGTCGGCGGATTTCTCAAGGAATGGCATTCCGCGACGGTATATACATCCGCGGAATGCCTAGGCTCGCTCGTTACCTCGATCCATTGCGCGCTGCGTCGTGAGCTTGTAATTAATAAATCCTACTACACCGGGGTTATAAACAATGTTTTTTTTCCTTTAACTATCGCCGCGCGCAATATTGTTATGACTTTATATGCCCGCGAAAAGGAGGTTTACCGCGGATGAAAAAGTTGATTTATCGGGAATAAAGTGGCAGTAAAAATTAATTCTATTAAGAGAATTAATGATACACCGCGCGCGGTGCGCGATTACTGGGAATTTGAGATATAACGTTTAATTTGCAGTTTTTAGCGATATTGTTTCAGGAGAAAAAGTCTCGCGAGAAATGCTAATGCGAGGTACTAAAATTAACAAATAGCTCGCCGCGACTACTTTACGCGACAACGAAGGAGCGTCTTTAGTACTAATTCCCCCCGACACTGAACATTTTTATAATAGTTTTCTAACAAAAAGGCAAGTCATTAAACCGAGCCCATTAGATCTTTTACTCCAAAGCCACACACACGCGTGTTAGCGCGCCTAGTTCGCACTCTTGGCTACCTGAATGGACCAGTTCATAAATTTCGTTAATTTGATGTCCGCAGGAAAGTCTTAACGAGAGAGCCTAGATATTCCCGACAATATATACACGCTTTAAAATAAAAAAGCCGCTCTCTCGCAAGTGTGACCCAATATTCACGAAAATTCGAGATTCCAGCTAGTGTACTACCGCGAATTTTCTACCCTTGACCTTTTTCGCTCGAGCAAGAAGTGAACGCGCGCGCGCGCACACGTGCGTTAGGCAAATTAACGCACTGCAGCGCTCGCGGGCTTTTGTACTTTCGCGCGGCAGCGTTAAGTGCCATTAAGAGCTCGAGCAGTAAGAGAGAAAAGTGAAGAGAGCAGTGCAGCGGTGTTTAAAGCGTCGCTCTGAAGTCGAACGCGCGCTCGCAGGAGAGAGAAGAGAGCAGCGCGCCTCTGCTCCCGTATGTCACGGAGAAATTTTTCAATTTACGTGTAAATTGCGTTATTGCCGGCTATTAAATGGTAATGGGCCCTGGCTGCCGATCGACATTGTTGTGCGCCCGCGAGTCCAGAAGAAAGGAACTATTAGGTGAAACGGTTTACGGTTCCAATCAAATTTTTCTGAAAATTGAAAGCTTGCGCGCATTAACAATGCAGATTTTAGCGGCTTCTCTAAAACTTCTTAGAAATCGGAATAATTGATTCAACGCGCAGGATATTGGGTCATCACATAAATATTCACTTTTCAGGTAAAAGTTGTTTCGGAAAAAGTCAAACCGGATTTCTCGCGGACACGCGAGAACTTTCGAATGGTAAATCTATAGGTTCGATCTTTGACCTTTAGAGGTTGATCAAGTTACGGTTGGTCCATCATTCGCTAAATTAAATTAAAATTTCTTTCAATCAAATAAAATTTGTTATTGACTTTGAAAGTATATATTTACACTTTTTTTTATAGAGTTTGTTGTTCAAGACAAAAAATTACAAACAATGCATATTTTCGCAGTCAAATGTGAGTTGGTTAGCAATTGTTAAAAAGTTCGACAACGAAACGATCGGTTAGCTGTAAAACCGTGAATCAACGAACAACAATGCGAGCGGACGCTACTGCCAGGAAAGGAAGTCCCGGCGACGTTACATTTGGGGATCGGAATTAATTAGCTGGAAAAATGTATGGCTCATCGCGGGGCGCACATACAAATCGCACTCATCAATTCGGGAACAGCGCGTCTCTCGTAGCGCGGATTGACCGTTAGGCATACGATTTATCGCGCGTGTACGCAAACACACACACACACACATACGACCGCTGACATAAAAACACAATTCGTATTGGCCGGTAGGCGGATGACGCTCGTTTCACAATCGCGCCAAATTCGACTCGTTGCACGAGTTTTTTCCGTTACTAATTTGCCGTCGCATAACAATGTCCTATACGTCTACGTGTGTAAGCAAGTCTGCAGCGTCTCGTGCGCTGCGCACGTGCGCGCGCGTCGTTGCACTTGAAAAACGTAAACTGTAAGCATGATTTATATGATTACGTAAAATACGTAATTTTTCTTTACTTAAGTATTACCACTGCTACTCTATTTTTTTTTATTTTTATGTAAACACGGTAATCGCAGTTATGGATCAATATATACCGATCCCTAAGTCGGTAGCGTGAAATATAACATTGCCTCTCTCATCATTAATTATTAAAATGAATATTTCTAAAACCATTGTTACACCTTGCTCTTATTTATTAAGCGTAAAGCCAAACATTGAATTAATTTTATTAGATAATTTGATAACATCTAAGACACTCAGTCTGGTATCGGTAATTAACCATAACTGTCTCGCTAATGATCCGAAGATTCGAGAGACGAGGCTGCATTCTTTTCGCCTAACAAGCGAATGCAGGTTGAAACACAGACAAACAAAACAAGAGAAAGAGAACACAAGATGCGTTGCATCGGATTACCCGAAAAAAGTATATCCTTATCTGATGGTGCACGACAACAGACGCGCGATATATTCATTTCCGAGTATAGCCACGCGACCTTAGGGGCGTCGCGTCGAAAGCGAACAGTAAAAATAACAGTTGCTCCATTGACACGAGTGCGCCGGGTGAGTATACTAATTAAGCCCGAAAATAAAATTAATTTCGACGACTGCAATGCACCGTGAGAGCCGTTACCCTTTCGCCGACATAGAGGAAGACCGGAGGTGTGTGTATATTTCGTTTCCGAGAGCTGCTTTCGTACGGATTTTAATTGCAGCATGAAATTAGCAATTACGCGACACTTCGTTCCAATCTATTGTCGCGGTAATTGAGAGGGAGAGCCGCTCGCGTGCGCTCGCGATGAATGAGCACTGATCTGGGTTAATCTCATTATTTTCTACATTTTTTCAGTTACATTGTTCGCTGACAAATCGGTTTTTAAGTAAAAGGATCGAAAATAATACGTTTGCTCAAGTAGCAGCCATTCAGTCACTTAATTTAATGGCATCAACGGGTTATATACACACGCGCGTGAGTGTCACGTCCAAGCGCACTCAGCCTGGCATCGTTGCGCCTGACCGTTAGCCGCGCGCCGCGGGTACAAAAACGTGACATTGTTCTCAAGGAAGAAAAAAACGTGTTACACTCGATTTCCGGCCTTTCCAAAATTTCAATTCACCAGCATCGTCTTTACCAACGAGCGAACGACAAATCTCGTAATTTTCATTCATAAATTGGCGAATTACTACTCACCGACAGGAGCGTCAGCCTCTTCTGCCGCGCTTTCGTCTTCCTCAGGTCCGAACACAGCTTGGATACCATCAGCAATCAGACTTCCAGTATCCTCGATAATCTTGCTCATGGGCGTTTGGCCAGTCTCTCCGACGACTTCCACCTCGATCCTATCGATCTCCTTGGCCACCCTCTTCCCGGCACACATGGCTGCATTCGGCTTGAACATACAGTCCAGAATGCCACCCTCCTCCTGCTGCTGTACCTCTTCGGCCAGACAGCTCGCCACGAGCAGCAGACCGACCAACGTGCACGCGAACCACCTCATATCGCCGATACTACAATAACTACGTATATAATACTGACTTGATAAAAAAACGCGTTCGCTCCGGAAGGACGACAGAGCTTACGGATGCGCGTGGTGTGTAGTCGACGGGCCGATCTCGCGCGGCTTTCTGTCAGGTAAGTATATGAGGCACACTATACACGCCGGCGAAACCGCACGGTGAGCGGGCCCCTCTGCCCTCTTTTTTTTTATAAATCCTTTCCTTCTCTCGTCTCGGCTCGGACTTGACCCACGGGCACAGCCAACTCACGCGTTTCCCGTCGTGCGTGCGGCTCGAGGAACCAGTCGAGGTGGTTGTAGAGCTCGCGTGGTCGAAACACCGCGCATATATGCGGGCCCCCCGGTCCGGGGCCCCCTCGGCCAATGCGCGCCCAGGCTTTTTTCCCCACCCGCGCGTGCGCGCTTCCCGGGGATGTGCGTGATGCGTGTTACCGCCGCCGCCGACGCCGCCGCGGCCGTCGCGGCTGTCGGGCCCACTTTGCCTGCCTTTTTTTCCTGTACACGTGTATACACGTACAGGTATAATACACGTTGACAGCACTCTGTGCCCCTATAGGTAAGAGTGAGAAGAAATTTATTGGCGCGGGATGTGGCAAATTGATGCTGTGTGTGTGTGCGGTATCGTCTTCTTTGCGTTTATCGAGGGCTTGTTAGGCGGTATGGAAGTGTGAAAGTTGCTGCTGCTCCGGTTGTAAATTTTGCGATGATACCCTGCCTCTTTGTGTCTGGAGCACGCGCCGCGTTTTGACCTTATTCGACACATGCGTGAAGGAAGATGCCAGAGCTATGGCTTTGCTCGAGAAATGTGCTGATTCACGCGGATTAACTGCGCATAGATTAGGGGTTGAGCGAAGAGGCGCTTTCAATTTTGAGGAAGGGAAAGGCCGATGAGATTCGTCGTTTTACTGCTCGTTAGAAAGATCTGCATTGTAATGAGGCGTGATCATAAATTTTGAAAAAGTCGACTGGACTTTCGTTTTAGCTTTTCATCGTACGGTGCGCGACACGCGTTCCATTTCACCGATGAGACGATTTTTTTCGATATCTGTAGAATTTTCTAAAAAGTTTCTACATGCGCTCGGTGAAAATTTAATAAAGAACACTATTTGACGTTAATTGTGGATGAAGAATGTATATTAAATACGTTACCTTACGACGCAAAGCAAAAATTTGTATACTAACGTCCAGAATATTTTATTGTAATATGCGCAAGACACTGTTTCTCTTTGTATGAAAAGTATTTCAAATATTTGCCATTACTTTTTCCAAACAACTGAGCATTATTACCGTGATCGACGAGTGACCTACTCTCACTTACAATAATTAAAGTATCATTAAAATATCTCTTGATCTACTTAATTAATAAATCCGTTGAATACAATTCAACGGTAAAATTTGTAATGAATTATTAAACACGTTTTTGCCGCCTTAATGAGTCATAGAAAGTGATCAAATTATGAGTTTGCAAAAGTAAATACGGCACATATTGAGTTTCATCGTTTGTAAAAGTTTTTATTAGGTTTTTTTTTGAGTGAATAAATTTAATATGATAAAGAGTTTTACAAGCGTATCAAGAGGTACACGCGAAAAGTGAAATACACCCAGATATATACAGATACACACGGAGACACACACATACACAGATATGCACACACATCCATACACAAGAGATGTACTTATTCCCCTTACCTATTTTGCGACAATTAAATATAATTCAACACGTTCCAATAAATTTAATAATCTGAAATGTGTGGCGAAAATTAACTATACATCAAGCTTATAAAAAAAATAATTTTAAATAATAAAAAGTTAGCATATATAATAAAAAACCGATAACTAGCATTATGTTTTTAAATATTGTATCAATTGCCAAAATAGTTCTCACAATTAATTTCTGATTTATTACAGCTGACAAATTTTCAGATTTATTACATCTTTAGCAAATGCATATAAATAAATAATTATACTTTTATGTCCATATTTATGTACACTTACCAACATGCTCGCAACACACTAGAGGTTGAATAATTTGATGTTATTTATAATATATTAACATAAATGTATTCGAAAGTACCATTGCTGAAGTTGTTGATTGCCTATGCATTTGTCATTTTAAAGTGTTGGTGAAATAAATCATCAAATTGCTGTAAATATGCAACAGTTTATTTTACGAGATGTTTTACAAAAATCAAGAGGAAAACTATCCGTCACTTTCCTATTAATAGCGCCATCAATGAACACAATAGCATGCCAAGTAGGCACCTGGAGAATTCTGTTGCTTTATAGTAGGCGTGCGTAAACAAAACTCCGCGAGTCTTCATTTTATTCTTATTCCATTTTACGTTTGCAACTCGTAGATTAATGTCGAGAGACGCCAGCGGGGAAGAATGAGCACGTGGCTGGACTTTGAAAGTCCTAAAAGATCAAGAAAATGTTGTGAACCCATCTCAATTCTTGCTTGGCTCTTATCGCAATTGCTGATCGCAGTACTTCCTTCAAAAATTTTACTCACGGCTCGGTTTTGAATAATGTAAATATTTTGTTTTAGTAAATAAGGTATGTAATTATAGTTAATTACCTTCAGTGAATAACTCGTTAAAATAACATTAAATTCTCAGCTAGCGTAGTGGTAAACGGCTTTTGTTTAAAATCAGCATACGAAAATAGTTTAATTTTAAATGAGCTGTATATATATTAGAAGTATCTCAAACCGCAATAAAGCATATTTACATACCTGTAGTTCATAGTGTTCTACTGAAACATGTTCTACATTATAACGCATGAGCTTCTACGGGATTATCTAAATATTTTGACGCTACCGTCTTCGCGTATCTGCGTTTGGAATAGTAACGAGTTCAGCTTCATTCATAAAATTCCTTTATGTGTTTATATTTTTAGAAGTAAAATTGTATGACGTTTCAACTAAAATGCTGATCCATGAAAATTGAGTATCAATTTAAAAAAATATATAAATTTTGTAATAAATGAGTTCATTTAAATATTATTGTCGGTTTATTTTCTATCATTGACGCAAAAATCCGATTACCATGATAAAAATATATATTTAATTTTCATTTCCATGAATTATATTTGAATTCAACCAACTATTTGCTAAATATAAACACAAAGTATTTTAATTTTGAGCACAAGTGCAATGGTATACTTGAATGCAAATGCATACGTTTGTTTTTGCGATTTCCAGAGTTCAATCTTGTAAATATACTTTCTAGAAGGGGAAATCACACTCAAGACGTTGATGAACTTTTTTGGCATTATAATAAAAGTATAAGTATCTATAAGAGAAATTTTACTCGTTACCTGGTTTCCACGTGACATCTGGTCAGTAAAGACTGCGTACATACTCAACTTTGGGCTCCATTCTTGATTGCCAACCACTTGCTCAAAAAAATCAACAATGTGAAAATGTTGTTGTTTTCTAGTGTCACCAAGTTTTGTGATGGCTTTCTAATCACGGGGTATATTTATACCGAGACAGAAACTCGCAACGTAATAATAGTTTCTATTTCGATGGCTTTTTAGTGTAAACGGTTTGAAGTATGATTACGTATTTATAAAAGCATGTATACATGCATTTCCCTATATAAAATTTGTTAAAAAAGTAAGCATTGATAGTTTTTGTTCAAGGTAATTATATAATTTTCAATAACAGGATTTTGTAGAAATTTTATGATAATTTAGAAAACGTTGAATACATTTACAAAAGATTTGGATACTTAATTGAAAATAATAATATCAGTAAAAACTGTGTTATATTTTTCGCGTAGGAAATTTCGACAGAGTTACATGAATCACTTTGATCTAAAAACTAGATTTTTCACAAAATATGGGAGAATCTAAACGGAATGTTGATTGCCAAGTTGTTTGCGAATCTCTAATGTTCTTAACCTGACTTACAGTTAGAATGCTTATCCTAAATTTTAACCGTTTTACGCATCTTCCAAGATATTTATGGATGAAGCATAAAACACGGGAAATGACCTTGCTCCGACATTCAGTCTGTAAATGGATGGAAAAATTGTTTTTGGGTTAGCGAAAGTTATTGCAACATCGTTGGTTACAAAATTTTTACTTAAAAATAATAGAATTTTACATATTTTAGATAATTATTTTATGCATTACAATAAAGTATAGTTTCCGCAAAATGAAAATATTTTACATAAATATACGGAAATTTTAAATAAATTGTATGAAATTTAGTTTACAATGATTAATACATGACTATAAATATTTAGTGAACTAGAGATGTATTTGTAAAAGAATATTTAACATGAATAGAAAGTGCAACAAAATGAGAGTAAATGAAGTTTTCTCTATAATTACTGTTTAAGTAGATTTAAACAAATTAATCAGAAATGAGTGGGTGCATTATTTATTGAACCAATTAAAATAATGCCCTGTGTAAGGTGTTCCTTCCGTCGTAGTAGTACTGTTATCATCGTTACTGTTATTACCATCATCATCCTGATTGTTACTATTATCATTATATTCTTCTCGCCGAGGAACTAATGTTATATTTGGCTGATGACCAAACTCATTCGATACGTATTTGACGTGAGCGTCTATTCCCTCTTTGAATTTTGAATTGTACTCTCCGTCCTTTCTACCGTCGCGAAATCCGTCCTCCCAATGGCCGTGAGAAGTAATTGTATAGTTAAATCGGTAGAACAAATCGTTTGCCATTTTCTCAAGTACCTCGTCGCTTGTCAATTCCTCCCTTTCATTTTCAGGACCGTCGTTCTCGAAGACCTTTTTTGCGGCATCCACCATGTCACGAATAATCTCGTTTGTCGTGCCGTTGATAGACGGGCTCAGCTCCTTTCCTGATCGATTTGAGAGGCCAGATAATTTCTTTTCTTTGCGGTAAAATTTATCGTTGGCATTGTCTGCGAAAAAGTCGACATACTTAGAATATAATTTGAATAATTTGAAGTCATGGTTATCGTTAATGTAAACCGTGTACTAATTATTATTAAAGCAACTCCTACGACTCAAACAATAAACTTTCACTTTGCAGACTTTTAATAACTTCGTGACAAAATTTATTTGGTTTACGCGCTCTTATTTTGTTAGTAAAAGTGGCATTTAAAAAAGAAAAGTTTGTTCAATTTACATACCTAAGCGTGGATCATCAGATTTTTTATTTAACACTTTCATCATCTCTTTCATCGCAAGATCCAACTTTTTCTCTACGCGTATTTCCATTTTCTTTGGCGTAACAGTGGTTGTTTCTTGTTTTACAAAAGAAGACGTTTCTTGTCTCTCTAATTCATTAAGCTCGCAATTAGCACAGGATTTCATAAGTGCGTCAGTTAGCATTTTCGCTTGTTCCGGTTTACCTTTAAATATTTCTTGTGCATCTTTCACTTTATAAAAGAAAAAATAAAATTCCTAATAATTACTGTTAATATTTATATAATAATCATTTCAATTTGTTAATGAAATAAAAAAATTAATAAATGAAAAATTAACAAAATCTTTATTATTAAATACTCACAACTAGTAATGCGTCGATGTCTCATTTTTGTTATTATAAAATCACCAGTCTCATCGGTAGCATATGCTGTTTCGTGATAAATGCCATCAGCAGTTATAAATCCATATTCGCCAGTGATCAAGCCATCATCATCTACAGATTAAAATTTAGAAATACATGTATATTCTATAACAGTTATTTGAAAATTATCAAAATCTAATTTGATTCATTGTATTATATTTATGTTGCACAACCTTTTTTTTTAAATGTCAAAATACAATTTGTAGTAATTTAAAAATGAGTAGTGAATAAACTAGAACTTTGATTAATATAAAGTAGGTCGAGTAGTTCGAAAATTTCTTCCTATTTTTTTTTTATAAATTTCAATATAATGATAACATTGTGTATTGAAATCACCCACATTTTCTAACCAATACATTAATTTAGTAAACTAAAAAGGTTCAAAGGCTCAGAAATCATTTATGAACTTACGAGGTACTTGCAATCAAAATCGAACTTTTTTCGAGATTTTACACGGAAAAAAACTCGTAAAAATACATGAGCAAAAGTTATGGTTAACAACTTCAAAATGAAATAAAAAGTGTTATATTACTGAATAACTCATTTTATTATACTTTACATTTAAATTACTTTTAAATTTTATAATTAAATACAAATAAAGTGAAAGACTATTTTCTTCCGTTAAAAGGAATAATAACAATAATAATAAACAAATGAAAAAAATGACTATATTTTGTAGAATTTTTCAAAAAGCATATAAACAGACAATATAAGCCAAGTAATTTAATAATAACAATTATAAAAATTGTAAATGAAGAAATTATAGGAACTTTTAATAGTTAGAATATGAAAAGAAAAGTCTATAAATAGGAGCAAAAGTAGCATATAAGTGAAAATAAGTACAATAAGAAGACAGTAAGCCAAAATATTACATAGCAAAGACACACATACTTATTTCTTGCAATGTATACGTTTCAGCAACATTTTCAGCAGTTTCATTTTAAAATATTACAAAAATTGAATAATAAAATTGAAAAACTATTTTATATTAATTCTTTTATTGTTTTAATACGAAGAAGTAAATAAAAATGTATAAAAAAGCTATAATATTACTTTATTAAA
>JAPYZO010006002.1:0-11847 GCA_030522905.1 Torymus flavipes | reverse complement strand
AATTCTGGTCCGCGAGCTGGCAAAATCCCTTTAATGATAAAAAATCAGTTTCTGGGAATTAGAAGTCACCCATTAGGTTACGCCACCCCCCAGATAAGTGAAAAAATCTATGTTTTGAAGCAATTTAGCCATTTTTTACATTTTTAGAAATTTTACACATGAGATCTCACTCGAGATCTCACGTGAGATTTTTCAGTAGGGTTCAGCCTAGCCGTTTCAGGGTATTTTTCTATAGTCCCCCTAACCTCTTTCCTTCCGCGTTAAAACGGGATTTGTATTGGCCTATAGGCTCGTCCGGTCCCTCTAGGTTTGGTTATCGAGCAGCTCTACTGAAATGAGACGTCAATAGCCCAAGCTCCGCCGCCCAGTACTCTAACCTCTCAGTTGTGATGAAGTCCGACCTGAAGGTTCGAAGTTCGTTCCCAAGGATATCCCTGTAGGTATCCCAGCCCGTTCTCCTCGGATTCCTAGAGGCCTTGGTGGACGTGCCTCCTTTTCTCCAGGTGAAGATGCAATATGTCTATGATCGGATAATGAATGTTCAGTAGAGACCCTTCAGTCCCGGACCAGCTGCTAATCTCCTCCGGACAAAGTGTCAGGTCTATCACCTTCCTTCTAACAGAGTTGCAGAAGGTCGGTTCACTGCCCATGTTCAGGATGCTCGATTTTGTGGAGACCAAAAACTGCAGGAGCCCTAATTCTGTCCTACAGTTAATTTCGGAGCTTCCTCAGTATGTGGTGCGCGTTATAGCATCGCAATCCAGAATAAGGGACAGTCTCCGTGATTTGCATACGTAGATGGGTTCCTAATGTAGTACGTCCTTCGGCGGAGATTCTTCGACCACTAAGTCCTGGCTGCACCGGGCTTGGAGCATTTTTGGCAGAATCTCTAATGATTTTCCCGACTCTACTTAGACCCCGAATAGCCCTTGCGACCACCAATGGTTCTTATATTAGGCAAATTCCTGCTGGCACCTCAGCCATACGCCGGGCCAACACCGTCGAGGCGCCTCTGCTATGGTGCTAGTTAATTTGGGTAAATGATATCCTGTTCATAATAGCCATTATGGTGAAGATGGTCTGCCTGAATACTTTGTTAATTATTTTTAAATGGAATTTGAATAATTTTGTTAATTTCTCAGATCACATGGACTTCTTTTTTGACTCTATCAAAAGGCAACGTGACCTCTCTTCTGAGAATAGCAGGGAAAATCTGTCTCCCATGTAATGATAATGAGCATCGTAATAAGAAGCTACTTCTTCACAATGCAGAAAACCTTACCACTGGAAAAGCTCTACAGCCAGGTCCGCTTAAACCAAAAAACTCTTCTCCACCCTCGGGTTCTGTGCAAACACCTCTCCTCTACTCTGAAACCAACGAAAGACCTTTCATCGTTGTTACTGAACTACTAGCACCTCAAGCTCTTAAGGAGACCTCCATCCTAAAACCGCTGGCCGAATCACAGCTTCTAAATTCAAAAGTAACATTGTTTCAATTAGCTCCTCTGGCTCCCGCCAGATTACTGTTCTTAACGATTCCTTGTTCTTTCGAACTGCTTGCGTGTAAATTCGATATGTATAGGGAATTGTGAAATAAATCACTCAAGATCCTTCCAAACAGATATTCTTTATTAATTTACTGACGTTTTGGAAACATTTTTTAAGTTTCCCTCTTCACAGACTACAGCAACAAAATAATAATTAGTCATTTAACAACTTTTTGATATTAACAAATCGAAACGTCCCACAACTTTTTCTCACCTCAAACGTTAACTCGTTTTATTCGTGCAAAACTTAACTGTATTACGTTCGGCAATGTGTTGCAATTTTGACAACTTGCAAGTTAAATTCTGCACGTATAACACGTATAAAACGAGTTAACATTTGAATTGAGAAAAAGTTGTGTGACCATTCGAGTTGTTAATATCAAAAAGTTGTTAAATGACTAATTATTATTTTGTTGTTGTAGTCTCTGAAGGGGGAACCCAAAAAATGTTTCCGAAACGTCAGTAAATTAATAAAGAATATCTGCTTGGAAGGATCTTGAGTGATTTATTTCACAATTCCCCACACATCAGATTACTGTTCTCTTTAGATACTAGGGTTACAGCCAACAACAATGTGCTGTTTTCCCATGCACAGCCACAATAGACAAGCCATCATCTGTCACGTTCCTTTAGAGCCCTCCTTCCAAACCGCTGCCAATTCATTGGGCGTGTAGCTTTCTCAAACTAATTTATCAATTCCTTTTTTTATACTTTTTAATAAAATAATTTTGTTCTCAAAAACAAAGAGAAAATTTATGGAAATTTTAACCAAATTAAATAGTAGAAACTCTTATATCTGATATTCTTGGAAAATATTTGGAAATCCTACTTTGTGTAAAAATTATTTTATCACTATCAACAAATAAAGATGTAATGGACCGATTTTTTAGGACAACGAATACTCAGTTCGAAGATATAAAAAAGCGATATCTCTGCCAAATTTCAAGACAATTGGTTGATTTTTACTATTGTTATCGTCAAACAACAAAAACGCTACTCTTTTATAAATATTTTTTTTCTAAAAAATAAATGAAGATAATCTCCTGAAATTTTAACCAAATATAGTCTTTAATGAGTGCTTAATAAGTGATTCAAATTTTAAGTCGATAAATCAAGTATTCTCTGAGAAATCGCCATTCGAAAATTAAAAAAAAATCTGATGTTGGATGAGATGGATGACAGCGAATGTTGTAATGAGGAAGGAATGAATTTGATGGTCCAGCTGTCCAGGTGGTTTTTCAATTAAAAAACTATTAGTTGTCTTGTCAACTTTCGGGCAGTTGTATGCCCCTCTTCTGGTGCTATTGGTTTTCACACCTTTACTGACCAATACATGTACAAAAATTTTAGTGTATAAAGCCGAGATTAATTAAATAGTTCCCTCTTAGACTGGCAGTTGCCACTGCTTAGAGCACGCTTTCAATAATGTAATCTGTAAGTAACTTATATTTCTCTGTAAAAATCGACTGTGTTGTAATTATGTATTATTTTTTTACTGATTATTTTTTATATTTATTTTCAATAAAGAGCCCAGAAGAGAGGCATACAAACGCCCGAAACGTTGGCAAGACAACTAATAGTTTTTTAATTAAAAAACCACCTGGTTCACTTTAAAAAGGATGCCAGCTCATTCATAACTATTCTATATAGATAAGTAAAATAAGTTAAAAGAATATGATTTATTTTTCTTCCTTCGGTTTTTCGAACATGTATATAAATTATATACGTTTATATGTGCATATGAAAAAGAAGTGTATTTAATTTTGAAAATGAATTAAACTGTGAGTTGGAATTTTAGAATGCGTTTCGCAACTATCTAAGAATTAAAAAAAAGATGTTCTTGATTTTGGAAGAAGATATAATAAAATTGATTTACTAGCAAATGTTAATATAAAAACAGTCCTAAATACAAAAAGGTTTTTATGTTAATTTAACATTCAAGAATGACGAAAGGGAAAAGATAAAACAAAGATTGAAAATAAACCAAAAATTAAAAAACTGTATAAACAAAATATCGGACCGGTTCGTAAATATCCTCCTATCTTAAAAAAATGATGGATTTGTTATGATATCATTTTATTCGTGATATGTTTGGTGGGAGTAATAGGTTGCTAGGTTACAAAGAGATGGCTTATAGTACTTAAAAAATCACAAATTAATTATTTGTGCTATAAGGTGTGAAGTGCGTATTTACGCTCGAGCTGCACACTATATACAGTCCGACTTCTCACTAACGACACATAAGTAGTGCGCTTATTGAGAGGTCGTATAACATTTGTGTTTTATGTACATTATGAGGAGATAGTTGATCTGTCATTATTGATATAATTTAAATATTTTTTGTAAAGTATTTAGTTAATAAAGAAAGAATTTATAAATAATTATTAATAAAAAAATGACAAAAAACAATAAAAAACAAAGATTTTTATTAATAATTATTTATAAATTCTTTCTTTATTAACTAAATACTTTACAAAAAATATTTATTGTTATATTTATTACATTAAAAAATATTTATTCGTAATATTTGTTGTAAATAAAAATTTTTGAGCTGCAGAGGGCTAAAATGTGTGGAACTGTGCAAATCTGTTCCAAAGTATGTCAAACTATGCAAAACTGTGTCAATTAGGTAGATTTCTTAGGTATTAGTTGTTAATAATAAATTATTTGTATTTCTTTACTTCTATTATTGTAATAAGTGAACAATAGTTTATGTGCTAAATTGTGCCAAATTGTGTCAATCCTAAACATAATTTTATTTTTAGTGGCTGAAAATTACTTGTGCCAAACTATGCCAAAATGTTCTAAAGTGTGTGAAAATATGCACAGCCGTATCGGAAATAAAATTGTATTTATTTTCAACAGCTGAAAATAATTTATACCAAACTGTGCAAAAGTGTACTGCCACACTATTGAAGACTGTGCCGATCTGTGATATAATACCTGTGCAAAATGTCAGAAACCTACCTACTTGGGCACAGTTTGGCACAGTTTCACACAGTTAAGAACACTTATGCATGATTAAGCACGAAAATTAATTCGACTAGGAGTCCTATACATAAATGTACTCAAAAATATTAGAAATAAAGTTTTTTTTCAGATTCTTGAAACAATTTGGTTATTGTATTTTTAATTTTATTTTTACATAAAAAAAAAATTATTTTATTTAAGCAGCACTTGAACCGTACCGAAGATGGGCTGGACTAGAAATGAACCATGTAAAAATCTTCGTACGAAATATGTTTGTTGTTGCATTTTAACAACATTTATTTATTTATTTTAAAGTTAAAAAAAATTTTAAATAAAAAATTTACATAAAATTAAAAATACGTATAAAAAATGTTGATGAAAATTTTGATAACAATGTCGGAATGCTTCCACGCGTAACACCCTGCAAAAACTATCTTATTAAAAAAGAGTCGATCCGATTAAAAAATCCAACATGAATTAATAAATAAATAATAAATAAATAATAATAAATCCAACATGAAAATATAAGATTTAAAACTATTAAAATTGAGAAGTTTAAAACAGTTTTTATCAGAATTAATTGATATTTTTCTCAACTTATTAAATCCAATTTAATTTATATTTAAATTTTACATTGATGAACTAGCCATCTCTAAGCGCGCTTCGCGCGCCGTATTTTTTCGTAAAGCTTACCACCATTTTTGTTTTCGTAACCCAGCAACCTATTGTTCCTACCAATCAAATCACGAATAAAATGATCTAACAACAAATCCACCATTTTTTAAAGATAGGATCAATAGGACCAAATCGGATTTAATAAGATGAGAAAAATATCATTTATTTCTGATAAAAACTGATTTAAATGAATCAATTTTAATAGTTTTAAATCTGGAATTTTCGTATTAAGATTTCCGATTAATTCATGTTGGATTTTTGAATTAGATCGAATCTATTTTAATAAGATAGTTTTTGCAGGGAGACGGTGCGTCATTCCAAATATTGCACCACGTTAAATTCTGTATTTGTATGGTTGTTGGAACATGTATGCCAAATTTCAACAATGTGCTTCAATATTCAGAATTTTTTTTTTTTTGTTAAGAATTAAAAGTATCTGAGAATTTTCCATATCTACGCAAAATGTAAATACCTTTGTTTTGCTGACGATATTGCTTTGCATGCATCTTCGTCTAAACTTCAGGAATAATGTCTTAACATTATCAAATCCAGTCTTCGCAATCTTTTCACTTACTCGCTATGCTTTACCATAGCTCCGACAAAATCTAAACTAGTCGTCTTCTTAAAAAAATACTTTGACCCCATCGAAACCTCCGTTCCCTTAAATAATATACTATCAACGCTTCTTCATCCCCTGGACTCCTCATCTTCGGTCTCTCATCTAAAAAAAATGACCCTCTATATGTCAACATGATCCGCTCCCTTTACACTAGCTGGTGGGGTGGCCATCCTCAATCTCTCTTGCAGATTTAAAAATCACTTGTCTTGGGTACGTTTGATTACGGGTCCATGTGCTTTTCACCCAAAGATTGTCCTCGGCTTCATTGTTTCGAGGTGCTTCAGCGACAGTCATTGAGGGCGGCTCTTGGCCTCCGCAGATTGACTTCCAATAAAATCGTGTAAGCGGAATCACACGAGCTTGCTCGTGTGCTTCCGCGTAAATGATCGTGGGGGGCCAGATTCAATCGGATTCAAATTCAAATTTCCCGCTATACATTTTAATCTAACCCCGCTTACGTTGATGGCCGTACATTTCATTCGTGCCAACCTACACTGAAGAAGAAAAAAAGTATATAGGTATACAATACAATACAAATAGAATAGAGCGTAGAAGCGTTTACACCATGGTGCAGTGCCAACCAAAAGGATAGAAGAAGATCTGATGATGTCAGTATAGGTCTATAGATAGACGCTGTACAGTGTACAGTTCAAGCTATACCTGACTATATACTCGACGACTACTTTTGAACACATAGTATACTGAGATCGCTGTCAGTCTTTATTGTGAGTTGTCAAGGGGGATATTTTGGTTTTAGATTTATGTGCGATTAAGAAAATTGTGCTTATTGGATAAGATGACTGGACGTCATGATTTTCAATAACAGCTTTAGCTGCATGGTTTTCGACGATAACCAATTTGTATAATTATTCTTCATGCTACAAAGGAATTCGTCGCCATTTAACCCTCTTAATCACCTGTATATAGATTATCTTTGTTTTTTTTGTCAAAGATTAGATGGTAAATATGAATGCGGCCGATGAAGGAAGAATGAGACAATTTTTGGGCAAAGTAAGAATCTCTTAACTTATTATTTACTCATACATTGTCATTTGATCTGTATGGTGCAACTTTGCATTTAATGCAGTAATGATTTTAAAACATTATTTTAACTTAACAGTACCATAACCCAGATATTACACGAAAGGATGTTTTCCGAGTGCTGGACCATTATCGTTGTTTACACTGGAAGATTGAACCATTTGGTAAGTTACAATTTCTCAAAAAATGTCAACATAATTTACAATACTCATAAAATTACAGTGTTCAACGATGGAACTCGGAAAGAACTAGTTAATTTACAAGGGACTATACCTGTAACTTTTAAAGGTATCTCTAATATTAACTTGTAAATCACAAACACCTTTCTTTATACACTGTATTTGTTCAAGGTAATACTTATCATATTCCAATTTGTATATGGATAATGGATACTCATCCAAACAATGCTCCAATGTGTTATGTTACTCCTACGCCAGAGATGAGTATTAAAATAAGCAATTTTGTTGATCATAATGGTAAAATTTACTTGCCATATCTACACGAATGGATACCAGTAAGTTTCAAATAGTTGATGATAACGTTGCTCTCTTTACAGTGTTCATTTTACTATTTCAATTTTTTTTTAGCATAAATCAGATTTAGGAAGTTTAATTCAGGTGATGATTATCATCTTTGGTGAACATCCTCCAGTTTATGCAAAACCAAAGAAAGAGCCTGTTTTTCCACATGCACTTATGAACTCATCAACACCTTATCCTAAACAACGTCAGTACTATTTTTTATGCAAAATTTAGATTCATTTATTTTGGTTGTTTTTCATTACTTCTTATCTTCTTACAGCTGTTATGCCAGTTCCAATGTTACCACATCAAATGATACCCCACCAACCAAACTTATACCCTTCAGGAGACTTACCATACCCAAATTACCCATATCAGGGTTCATCTTCAAATTATCCGATGCCTGGTTATACAGGACCATATCCACCATACTCACCAGTAAGTATTAAAATTTTTAACTCAATGAACAATATTTAGTCATTTTTCACAAAATCAACAATAATTACATTTTTATCTTTATGGTAAATTTTTATTAAGATATTTAAATAATTCAAATTAATCATTAAATCAAATCTTATTGAGTTTTAAAGCTTAATATAATTAAGTAATGACCTAGTAGTATTAGGATACTACTCAGAATAATTCTTATGTAGGTTGCCTCTGCTTCTTTATCATATTTTTAATAATAGCCTTGATAAGAAATTAAAAAAATATATATTTCATATCGTTTTATTTTCTAGTCCCCTACAATACCTGCAAATTCAAGTGGAGGTACTGGAACAATCACAGAAGAACATATAAGAGCTTCCCTCTTATCAGCTGTAGGTGATAAGTTACGGCGACGACTGCGTGAACAATTTTCTCAACTACAAGCAGAATTAGAAACATTGCGACGAACACAGCAAGAACTGTCAAGTGGCTCTGCCCGCTTAACAGATTTGTTCACCAAATTTCAAAAAGAAAAATCAGAACTAGAAAAAAATGTAAAAATCCTGCAGGACAAGGAATTGGAATTGGAAAAGGAAATTAATAAGCTTTCAGACAACCAATCTATTGATGTTGATGAAGCTGTTACAACAGTTGCTCCCTTATACAAGCAGTTAGTATAAATCTTTTCAAAATTATTCTGGAAAATACAATTGAACTAATACAAACAATTTTTTGCAGGATGTTAAATGCTTTTGTGGAAGAAGCTGCTATTGAAGATGCAATTTACTATCTTGCTGAAGGACTGAGAAGTAGTATAATTGACTTGGATGCTTTCCTCAAACAAGTTAGGCAATTGTCAAGAAGGCAATTTATGCTCAGGGCCCTCATGTCCCTTTGCCGGCAAAAAGCTGGACTAGCCAGTTAAAAAAGAGATATACTACTTTCACGATATTATATTTTTATTTTAAAAAAATGTATTTAGCGCAACAAAAATGACTTATGTATCTATAAGCTATAAATAAAAATAATGAAAGTTTTGAAATCTTTATAGGTTTTTTTTGACATGTTTTTCTTCCTAATTGACAAGTGAACTGAAATTATAGAAAATCTGGATTTATTTCTTACTTAATAATTACACACTACGATGGAAAGATAAAAAAAAACTTATGTACTTGAAGGTATCGAAATTCAAGCATTTTATATTTAATCTTTATAAAAAATTAAAAATTAAATTAAATTCCACCGCCCGTTTGTTGTTGATACACTTCTATTGTATCACCTTCTTCCATTTCTAGCGTGGAGGGTGTATCGAGTTCATGAATAGGTTGACCATCAAATCTGAACCTCACTGCAGCTATCGCCAGTCCCTAAAATAATGTTGTAGTATAAAGATAGTTTTAAAATTTATAAATAAGAATGTATTAAATGAATTTTTCAAATAATTTTTATGAATAAAAAACGTAAACATACCGCTCGGTCGCAATATGCATTCATGAGTTTCCTCAGTGGCGTGTGTTTCTTTATTTTAAATTGTACCACACCATTGTCCTGGCCTAAAACTTTTAAGTTAATGTGTTCCGATTCCTTCGAATCCTGTAAAACAAAAGTCAACAGATGAAAAATGCATACTGAGAAAAGGCGCAAAACAAAGTGCCGATTTTGAGGTTAATAAACGCTACCTTCTTATCGTCAGACATTTTCACTTTTGTTCTTATAAACTTATATTACTTAGTAAGTATAATATATGTTTATACTATTTCGTAGTTAATTACTTAATTTTTAAGCAGCCTTTTTTACAATTTTATAGGCTGAAGTGTTCAAACTAACTATAATAAATAGTGCGTGAACAGCGAATACGTCCCGTCTCCGTCGCTCGCGCGTTGCCACTTGTCTGCAATAGGCAGAGAGCACAACGCCATTCAAAGAAATTCGTTATGTAGTAGTGAGTAGATACACATACACTGTACATAGCCAGCGACCTGGCGGGCGCGGGCCTATAGAGCTTGGCATGCTGCTTTGGGTGAATCCACACTGCACTTCGTAGTCCCGCCGTACTCGTATTATGAATATCAAAACCCCGTTGGAAATGGAAAATGTATATAAATGTATATAAATGTAAAAAAAAGTATATAAATGTAAAAAAAAGTATATAAATGTAAAAAAAAGTATATAAATGTAAATAAGTGTATATAAAAGTTGTAATTGGAACATTTATAACATTTATATACGTTCATATACATTTTGAATAGTTGTATTGAAAATTTTTATTTCTGTAAATACACTTATTTACCGTTATTTACAGATATATATATATTTATATACATTTATATATTTTTTTTTATTTTCGCTATATAAGACTTTTTTTTAAGTTTTATGGATGTGTATATGGAAATGTATAAATGCGTGTTCTAATTACAACATTTATCATATAAAAATTTATATATAAATATGTATATATATATATATATATATATATCTCGGGTATTAATACGTAAGACTTACAAGGCCGCGTAACGGCGTAAGCGTGCCTGCGTGTAACATACTAAAAAGTTTAGGTGGCGCTGCTAGAGTACACATATGTGATACGCATACGGTACATAAGGGAGTGTCCACAAATGCGCTGTGCTGTTCTGCGAGGTGCTTTACGTCTTGTAAACTATGTCGCTGGTTGGCCCATGATTCCAGCCATCATCCAATCAGCAACCAAATCTACAAGAAACAAAGTACCTCGCAGCGCAGCACAGCGCAGAACATAGCCGCACAGAAAGGCCTTTCTACATATGTGTGTTCTGTGTGTTCTGTGTGTTCCCGAAAAAGACAGATAGATCTGTTCCGTTTATGTAAGACAGAGACAGACCTAGAGAGAAGTTGTCTAGAACAGACAGAACACACATATGTAGAAAGGGCCCAGCACAGCATAGCGCATTTGTAGACATTCCCTAAGGCTTAAAAAATATATATATATATATATATATACACACACACACTATTATTTATCCAAAAAAATTAATACACTCTTAATATAACAGAGATATAATGCTACATAGCGCGCACAGTATAACTGTGTTCTGGCTCAGCATAAAAATCTAAGATCTATTAATTTAACAAATTTTAGTGAATCTTTACATTAGAGTTAGTTGTCTTTCTTCGATTTACGAAAACTTTTCGAACCTATACTTAAGGCTGAGTCTCCAATCGGATAACAAGCGTGCGCGTGTCCCGCGCTCTCTTCTCCCGTTGTTCCGGAGAAGGACCGCGCGCCTACGACGATCAATGAGAGAAGCAAGCGCTTGATAAATCAGCAGCGCTGACTTTGAGAGCATTTTTATTCCTTTTTGACGTTCAACTTTCAAACCATAATAACTTTTGAAAGAATCGATTTTTTTTAATTTTCAAAAAAGAGAATGAAGGCTCTTCTTTTCTAGTTTCAATTCCTTTTTTGAAATTCTGAATCGATCGATTGTGTGCTAAATGGTTAAAGTTTTAAAAAAGAGATTTTTTCCCATTTTCTTGAAAAATTTCAACTTTGAAAAAGAATTTGAGACAAAGAAGTTTTTAATTGTATACGATTTTTCTCGTATATTTTGTGACATTAGAAAGAAAAAAACCGCACCCGGAAACTGTGGCTTAACAAAAAATTTTAACCAGTTTTGGGGGGTTGTTTGGGGTTCTTTTTTTTCGTTTTTTTTTATTCTGAATTCGGGAAAAAAATAATTTTTCATACTTCACCGATTCGTTTTTGTTTTATGTCGAATTTTCGATTTTTGAAAAATTTATTTTTGATTTTTTTTATTGATCGGACTCGAATTTTGGAGTCGGGTGGATAGCATTCGAAAGAGCATAAAAAAACTATATTTAAAAAACAAAAATAATTTCTCTAGCTATCGCGGTTCTTTTGTTATTACCAAAAACGTGTTTTTTTTTTAAAAGCTAATAACTCCTAAAATAAACGGTTAATTTTTTGGAGAAAAATCACGATAATGCAGAATGTAAATTACTATAATCTGTGAAAATTTTAAACCATTCTGTTGGTTATTTTTTGAGA
>JAPYZO010006001.1:0-15313 GCA_030522905.1 Torymus flavipes | reverse complement strand
TGTATCAGTTAATGTTTATTCAAGGATGTAGAACAAAGAGAAGAGTGTATAAAGTTACTTCGCAAATGTGTATTGCCAAACTCAGCGCTCTCCGGATTTTATAGAGTTATTTTTAACGTAGAGCGTCAAGTCTTTGATTTCACGCTGTCTTCACTTTGCATTGATGAAAAAAGATATGTGTTGTAGTTCTGCGATATGAGAGCCCCTACTCCTTTGTGACATAATATTACTCCCACGGGGAAAGCTGTTGGCCGGATTTTAATTTCGAGCTTAAAGGCTTTCAAGAGGCGCTGATTAAAAATACAAAGTCACGATAGGAATAAATAAATATTCCATTGCAGGGCTGGACCTTGTTTAAAGTATTTGTTCAACACTTTATTTGTATCATGTTGAGTTTGCAGCGAAAACACTGCGGTGAGGATTTAATTACGCTTCTAAAGTGAATAAAATATACTCTTTGCAATGTATTCGTTTTAATTTCGATATTTTAAAAGCATCCTTGCCAATATCTAATTAAAACTATTGTCATAAAATATTAACAGGTTCCCTGGTAGATAAAATTAATCATATTTTATAGCTAACGTGTTAATTAAATGGAAGAATTTTTACATTTTTAGCAAAAATAATATAGTTTATTTAAAAGTTCTACTATATACAAAACCTTATTTTATGAAGTGTACATAAAGTTAACTAAAAACTAGCTAACTTTTTACCAGGGTTATAAATAAAATTAATAATATATTACTTTTCAAAGACTTTTTACAAAAAACTATTCAACATAACATATATTTTAATAAATTGTATCTATTTTGATGTAAAAATTACATTCGCCCAGCATACTTTATAAAAAAGTTGAGAAACACGAAAATCTCATCAGCGCATTCACACAGCCTCACTCACACACTCTATCTCTCAAATCATCCGCCGCTTGGCTCGTCGTTGCATCGCCAGCGCGCATTAATTAGCATAATTACAGAGCCATAAGCGACAACAATCAGGCAACGGCTGCAGCGGGGGTAAAAGCGTCGACGACGACCATAGCCGGATAGATATCTGGAGCGCGAGGCGGAGAGAGAAAAAAAATTGCTCGACTCTCTCTATCTCTTTCGGTGAGGTCGCGCTCGCGCTTCTTCTGAATGACAGGTGCCGTTAATGAGGCGCGCGAGCGCCTACATTGTTCATTAGTTAATGATACGGAGGTCAGAGCTGCACAGCAGCAGCAGCAGCATCGAGCGAATGGCAGATAATAAAAAGAGAGACGAAGACGACGACGGGCGGGCAAAATTCCTGGCGCCGCGAGAGCGAGAGAGCCCCATTGTCGCGCGCGCCGCGAATTATAATTACGGGCTAGCGCGCGTCCCCCTCACTCCTCACCCAGTTTTAATACGCTCTCTCGCCCCGGCTATGAGCGCGCGGATAAAGAAGCGAAAAAGCTCGTCCCGGACGATTGGTCTAATTAGACGCGAGAGAGTGAGAGATTTTTCGGAGCGGCACTGTCCCGTATACATATATATGTGCACTATATATGCAGTATATCGATCGCACGCGAGCTCGGATTATTTTTAGTTGATTAATTAATTAATTAGAGCGCCGGGGCTATCGACGCTATTACCTCTAATTTGTGGGTATGTGGATCGAGAGAATATCGCGCGCGGAGCGGCTTTTGAGCTTTCGATCTGTGTTTGTAGGATTATATTTTCAGTCTTGCGCGAGGGGATGGAGAGGGAAATTAATTAAGGCTAGCTATGTGTGGGTGTGTGTATATGTGAGCGGAGCGACGCCGGCCTCGAGCTGACGTTTTTAAAGCGGCGCGATTTTTAACTGACACGCGAGAAATGTGAAACTTTTGAGAAAGTGCGAGACTGGCGCGCAAGTTTTACGAAGAACGAGGGGGTTGTTTATCGCCTGATTTATGCGGCAGTTTAAGTTTGATTATTAAATCAAATTGATTATTAATGATGGCGTATGTAGTTTTTGAAAAATGGGGATTCTCGTTATAATTAATATTATAGTTTTTTCTTTTTAGAAAAATTCTTTGCAAAAATGTGAAGTATTTCATGTAAATTTTTTTTACGGAGTGCAGTTCTAAGTTTGTTAAGATCTTTTTTATCACGTTATAAACTTTATACGAGAACAAATTATATCTTGAAGATGGATAGGACGCGGCAGTTTTTATAAAAATCTTTTATAAAAGAATATTATTTTAAAACAAAAAATAGTTACTTTTATTATCCAGCTTTTATTCATAAAATATACGATATGACGTCAAACGCGCATAAATTCAGAATTCACAGTGAGCAAAAATTAATTTTCCAACAACAAAGTTCAATCAAGCCATTATTTCCATCCTTAAATCTGCAAAGAAGATTTCGATAGCCGTGCGCGGGAGCGGAGAAATTAAATAAAGTTAATTTAATTCCGTCTGCTATATATCGGCGCGCTCACTGCGGTATCGGACTTTCTCTATAATTCAGTTTACTTTTCGAGGCATTACCAGAAAACGATGAAACGCGAAGATTTCCAATCAAAGCTCTTAGTTCTGGTAATTAAAGACTCCCCTTCTCTCGTTCGCCTTTTCCAGCCGGCCGATTCGCGCCGAGTCAGCCTTCGATTTACAAAACTCGTCTTTTTCATAACTCCGGCGTATACCCACTCCTCTCCAATAAAAGGCAAAAACTCTGCTCGTCTCTTTCTCCCGGGCCGTTATAAAAGTGTTGAGAGTTCGCGGTCGCTCCTCCTTTTTCTCCCGAGCGGCCGGCTGCGAGAGCATCGAAAAATTTATCGGAAAAGTTAACGCGCATTTTTCGCGCTCAGGCAAATATCAGAGACCCGCACGCGGCGCGTTGTCTGCGTCGCGTGCCCGCGCGTGAAAAGTATGCGATATTATTTTGTTCTCGATAAATTCTTTCCCGATATCATCGATCCTACGCTCGCTGCAGCTCGACCACGGAACTCCCCAACTGCCCGGAATTCCGCATTAATTTTTCAGCGCAAAAAAGCGCGCGTGTAAAATTTAATTCCCCCTTTCTCTAACTTTTTGCTGTACAAGTCGCGGCTGGCCTTTTAACGGCATATCATTACTCGTCGTGAAAAATGCAACGGCGCCGAAAAAAATGGCCCGCGAAAATCGATCGACGCGTCAACGCCTCATCGTCGCCGTCGGGCGATATCCTCGTTAATCCCTTCCCCCCACCGCGCCGTCCTTTAAGTGGCGCCCGGGCTTTTAGGAAGCTTCTAGCGGTGTAAATTAGTTACGGGCTCGCTCGAGTGTGCTGCTCGCCCTCTCCCTTGCTCTCGAGTTGGCTGCTGGCAGCGAGCTCTGGCGATTATATCGGGCCGAGAGAGCGGATTTTCCGGCGACACGGTATAGGTAATCTAGCGGAAATAGAATGCGTAGAGGTATATATATTCGAATGCACCGGCCTCCTTTTTTTCTCCAGAAGGAATATTAGCTCTACACGAGAGTCGTATATTGATTCTGTACTTTTGGATTTGAAGGTATGTTTTGAGATGTAGGAATTAATTATTTTACAGTTTTTAGAGGAAAAGTATAGATTGGAGTGCATCGCTATACTATTTTGTAAGGAGTTTCAAATTTCTGCGCGTGGACAAGTTGTTCGCGTCTTCCTAGGATTTAGTGTTGTTACCAAGTCGTTTTAAGTGCTTTGCAGAGTGATAAATCGCCCAACTTATGAAAGAAGTGCTAAAAGTTTAATGCCTTTCTTAATTACGATACTATTCTTGGAAAAGTATTGAAAATTAATTTTACCCTGGAAAAGTTAAAAAATAACTGTCAAGTATAAATTGACAGAGCGAATGAAGTGATTATCAGTTTTAGGAAATTATAGTTTTTCATTTTTCTTTTTGTCATTTGTAATCTTTTGTTACTATAAACATCATTGATTTTTTAAATGGTGCTTTGACACTACAGTACAGTAGAGTAACGATGTAGTATTAGTTTTCTAATTGGAAAACACAATTATAAAGAATTAGAAAGTTTTGAATTGTATTTAGGACTGTTAAGAGGATTACTTACAATGTTATTACAAGGCTAAAGGGTTTATCGAAATGTCCCTCGAAAGTTAGTTTGTTCAAGTCACGGTTGTTAAATCAAAGTCGTTTCATGCTACTAAATTAAATTCTCTTACCAATTTTATAATTCATTTTTTGTTACGCCAAATTTAATTGATAATAATTTATAATCAATAACATTTATGATTTTTGGAGAACAGTTAAATAATTCAATTCATTATAGTGTTACTGCAAATCTTTGTATTTACAATTTAATGATCATAATCGTCTATTCTTTAGTGGTTATATGAAATATGCTTTACATTTATGTATAGGCAGGGATAGATTTAACTACTAATTGATTTCAGAACATATTGAAAATTAATTATGTAAATAATTTACATACCATCGAATGATAATCCAATAGCATGAATATCATTGTTAATAATATTATCGAAAATAAATCATTTTTAGGTAATATCAAAAGGATATCAACATTGAGCGGAAAATAAATTAAATTAACTAATTTGAATGATATAAAACGTTAAAAGTATTTCAACAAAATTCCGCTTTATAAATTCAATTTTAACAAAAATTTAAAAACAATTTCAAATATTTATATATTTTCTGGGGAATTCCATATACAAAAATCTCTCGATTTCCCGAATCAAAGCAAACAAAACCACGCTACAAAGGTATTTTACAACAATATCTCCATTTAATCAATACGCATCATCGAGTCGCACGCGTAGACACACACAGCCACATCCACACATCCCGCATATGTCGGAATCTAAAAGAGCCTGAAATTTCCTCTCTCTCTCCTTAAATGGGATTTTCTCCTGCAACAGACAAAAGGGAAAATTCCATTTCGCGCTCGCATTCAGCGGGACAGCAGCAGCAGCCAGCTCCAGTGATCGCATCTCGTCAATCAAACGCTATTCCCGAACAGCGGACTGACGTTTCCGCGCAACGTTTTACAGTCAGTGCTCCCTTCCTCTCCGCGCCGTAAATAAAAAAAGAGGATCCCTGCAGCGCGCGAGCGTTTCGCACGGACGCGGAAAGAAATGGCACGTGGAAAATGGCCACCCGGGCTTTTCCGCGAGATGCGCGTATGTTTCTTCATGCGTAGTGACAGTGGTACTATAGGATTTCCGCTCAACGAATCCTTTGATTTTCTTCTACCCTCTGTACTTTTATTCATATTTCTGTGACTATAGATACTACAAAAATCCCGGTCTCTTACCCAAAATACAATTCTCGCCTCGAATAAATTCCCAATCTTTTCCCTCCTCCATCCTCACTACGAGCGCTCAAAGAGCAACTCTCGGCCGGCCGAGAGATCGCGGGATCGTTAACTCATCGATAGGCGAGCCGCGCAGGCCGTAAGTACATACACACATAGAGAAGCCGCGCGTGCGAACAATGCCGCCGCCGCTGCCGCCGAAAAAGAAACGCGCCCGAGAGAATAAGGAGCTCTCTGAGAGAGAATGCATCACGTACGCTCACACACACACACACAGTCGCGCATTATTGTCGGTACTCACGTATAAGGCAGTAGCGGTGGTTCTCTCTCTCTCTCTCTCCCTCGTGAAGTGCTCTTTCTTTCCCTCTCCGCTCCTAAGCGATGCTCTCTCGCGTGCGCGCGCGCGCAAAAAGGTGCAGCTGGTGGTGTGTGCGCTTGCTGCCGGTCCATGCCTTCTCAACACACTCTCTCTCGTTATCTCTACAGCCATCTCTCTCTCTCTTTCTCGCGTGCGCAGAGAGACGAGTAGCTATATGGTGCAGGGCCGCTCGGCTGCGATGATGTTCTCTCTCCGGCTCTCAGCTCCGCTCTGCGAAATGCGGAGGTACTTGCGGCGGCGGCTGCGGCAGTAGTGGCAGTAGTAGAGAGCGGTTGCGAGCAACGTGCACGATACGCTCCTCTCGGTCGTACTGGAAATTCCCCCCTCGCGCCGGCTTCATATAACCGCCCCCACCCCTACCACGCGCGCTACTCTCTTCCCCTGCGCCCCTTGCATCCCCACTCGGCTCAACCTCGCTTCTCTCTCGCTCCCGCGCGCATTGTCTCGCCTTCCCTCTCTCGCTCTATAGCCGAGGCACTCGCTCTTTCTCTGTCTCTTTAGCAACCCCTGAAATGCGCGAGACGCGCGCGCTGGATCCAGGAGGAGAGAGAGAGAGAGAGAGAGAGAGAGAGGACGGGCGGGAGGGGTAAAAGCCGGGGACACGTATATATATACCTACACGCGCGCGCGCGGATGCTGATGTGCCGGTGTGGCCGATCAACACCTTGGCCATGTCTCTCCCCCCACCAAACTCTCTACTCTCTCTCTCTCTGGCGGTCTTTGTGAAATTGCAGATGCGAGGAAGACGCGGAACCAGACTGCGAGAAAAGAGGGAGGGAGAGGGTATGAATTGAAAGTGGAAAAACGAGAGCTATAGGTATATATACGCAGAAGCGATCGCCAGAGATCAGCTCGCGCCGTCGTGTGGCGGCAGGGTATGTGTGTGTATGTAGAGGTTGTTAAGTCAATCGATCGACTCTCCCGCACTATCACCATTGTCGTCTCAATGGCCTGGGCGTCGAATTAATCCGAAATTTGACGGGCGAGCGACGTTCGCGGCGATCCGTTTGCGCGCTAATCAATTGTCCATTTTAGAGGCAGAGAGGGGGTGATATAATCTTTTGTCGAGGTGTCGGATGTACGCGGACGCACAGCAGCGGCAAACAAGGAGGGCGCGATGCTTCTCTCGCGTCGTTAATCTTTAAACTGAAGGAAATTGATTGGCTCGGGAAACACATATTGCGGCCGCTCGACGCGAAAACACGAGCGCGTGCGGCCATTGATCGAATAAGAGTTCATTGGGGAGGTTGAACCGCAAATTTTGGGTTAACCGTCGTTCGGTTTATCGAAACGATTAACAGTTTAGATTATTCGGTGTATCGCGTGTGGGATTTGTGCATTGCTACTACGTCGCACTGTGTGATACCGTGCATGTCGCGCGACGTTGTATATTAGATGTCAAGTTGTATTCAAGGTAATCTTGTAGTCCTATGCTAGTATAGTTGCAGATCAATGTATATATATATAGAGTCAGGTGGATCAATGTGTTATGGGACTAGATTAATTTATATATATTGTTACAGGTCACTATATATAGGTATGAACAGATTTAGAAAGTTGGAAAAATGCTGTTTGTCAGAAAAACGAATTTGACTATTTGCAATAGCGTTCCGTGAGTCATTGACGCAGAGACTAGGACTTGACACCGGAGTTGTCGGATCACAAATTATTCGCTCTACTGATGGAGCCTTTGTAGTTCCAAAAAAATTAAATCATCTTAAAATTGAAAAACGTTTTGCACCGTGTTATAGTAATGGAATACTTAACTCATCATCAATCACTTTCCTTCCTTAATTTCAACCTCCCAGCTCGATAACCTGATTTTCTACTGTAGTACACTCGATTATGAAACTGTTCAGTCACGATCTCATCATTTTCCTGACAGTTACTTCTACAACAAAATCTCACATCGGAATCGATACCACATATCGATTATATTAAAAATACTCTTACCTCGGAATTACCAAGTGTTATAATTCTCGAAATGTTGAAAAGATGACGCAAAGGATTATTAAATTACACGCAATCATGTGGTACAGTGATGTAAGGCAAGCATGTAAAGCATGTCGCAGGATACGCCGGCACCATTAAGTTGAAATGACCTGCCGTAGCAAGTTGAACATTTTGACACAGGGCGCGCCGAGTGCCTCGATTTTATCTTCACCACGGCGAGGAGAACAGATGTAAGCGTAATCTCCGCGAAAGCACAATGAATCCTATCTTATACAAGATAAACGGTTAAGGTGCTTAAGTTGAAACGGCGTGTATCCGCGCGTGAGGGGTGCATTTGTAACGTTTCATTCATGTATAATTTGTGGTTCGGGATGCTAAATAAGTTATATTAAATAAATATTAGTTTTTGCAGGTCGATGAATTAACTATTTTATCACAATAGTTGACGGTAATCAAAGATAATATACTCGTCTTTAACAACTAGAGCTTGTTTTAAATATGAAACACCTAAAAAGGATAAAACAAAAATTCTACCTAAATATTGATTTAGTTTCGGATTTAACAGTATTCGGACAATATTTAGCTAGAGATCCAATATTGCCAAAAAAGCATCCACCTATCCCCATGTACTACGATAAAAACGTGGCCTTTATCGAAAAATCGATTATATCTACGAAACATATTGCCAAACACACCGAGCATTCATCATGGCAGACCAAAGTGAAATTAAATAAAATCACCAAGATAATTCATGGCAAACTCGCGCGTACACACCACATTATACCTGGCCATCCGCTCGCCCCGCAGAAAGCAAACAATTAACTCGTGCCCGAGCGCAATAACGTCCGCCTCAATCATAAATTTTCCCGTCCCTCGCTCTCTCTCTCTCACTCTCTTTTTCGCGGACGGATAGATAAATATACACACGCTGTGCCTTTCGCCAGCTAGGGCGGGAAAAATCGTGCCAGCGGATCGGGGTAAAAGTTTACTCGAGTGTGTCCTTCGCCCGAGAGAGAGAGGACCTTATCGCGCGCTTTCGAGGGACGACAGGAGAGACTTCAAGAGTCGATGTCCACTTTGCGCTTTAGCGAGCGTGTGCAGCGGCGGCGGCAGTGCAGGTGGAGAGAGAAAAAGAGAGTGAGAGAGGGAGATCGCCCGGGCGATATACGTGTATAGTGGAGAGAGGCGGGAGCGACGATGCTCGATGACGTACTAATAATTCGCCGAGTTTATTGAATTTTCACGGTGACTTGACGCTGTACACTGCAGCTCCTGGGCTTTTTGGTGGGTAGCTAGCTTCCCGGGCTTTGCAGCTATCGTTTTTTAAATCAATCAGTCGATGATGGAGCTTGAGTCCGGTTTTATATGTTGTACACTTTTGATAGGATGTATAATGTTAAGAATGAAAGTAACATAATAATGGTCGTTATTTCTTACTTTTGCGAATGATGTAATAATGTATAATAATCGGACATAGTATTTTATTGAGTGTTTCCAAGTAGGATGAGAGAGGTTGTATATTGGATGCCGCTGACTCAACTCTGAAATCAGGGCGAAAAGAATATTTTTAAAACTGTGAGTCATCAATGAGTATTGCGAATATGTCGACTTATGATGAAATACATATCAATAATTGAATCGTTGTTCTGATGAAACTTGATATAATTTTAGAAAACTATTAATTTTATACTATTCATAACTAAAATATAATAATTATAAAATATTTTCAATGGTCAATCAATAGTCCACTCTGTAATCATACTTTTAATTTGTATCACCGCACAAGTAAAAAGTGTCAGTAAAGAAAGTATACAGGACCAGCAGGTTTCTCAATCAATTATTTTTGTCAAAATTACAGGTCACCGTTCTGATTGCGATATCTCAATTTACATCTCGCGAGAGTGAAAAGAGCTGGCTATTAAATGAAAACAATGTAGGGGATGAAAAGGAGGTAGATAAGAGAGAACGACGGAGAATAAGGGGGAATGAAGAAGAATCGAATAAAGAAAGGGCTAGTATTATAGGAACTGAAATATAGCGATGGGGAATGAAGAAGAACGACTCGAGGCGAAAGAGAGAGGGACAAGTAAAGAAAGTGACAAATTATAGTGCTTTGGAAACGTGTTTGTGTGTACATGCCAGATTGACAATAATTTCGTAGAACTTAATAAAAAAAGACCTCTTTTTAAATTTATTTAAAAACTTTATCACAAACATACTTTATCCAGATTGTCTTGTCGAGTATATGGTTGAAGAATTTTTGATAAAACAACTGAAATCTATGATACATTACCCGTTCAAATAATTAAAGCTGGTATTTATCTTTAACCGCAAACAAGCGCCTTTAGGGGCGGGGAGCGAAATTAAAAATTTGCATTACAGGCCCCGTATCATTCGCCATAACGCTGAATTTTTAAGCGGGCCATTATCGCGAAAGTGGGTCAGAGTGCGGTTAGAATACATTACATTAAAAATAAATTATCTTAAACAAATGATCGCAATTTACGGCCCCCACTATAGTATATACACATACATATCGCGTCCAGCCTTGCCTCAGCAGTTTCCACGTACATACACATTTGGCTGTTGGTGCATCATGCGCTTATAGCGAAAAACGCGCAGCACACCGGGCTTGCGTTAATCATGCATCCCCGAATTACTGCAGCGGGCCGCCTGAGGATTAAGTGTCACGCTAATTATTAACGCAATATTTCCTGTCGCTCTTTCTCTCTCCCAGGCCGAAAAAACGACGACTATATACAGGAGAAGGAGAGAGAGAGAGAGAGAGTGCGGCCAAGGGGGCAGCGGTTGCGCGCTCGTTGACCCCGGCCGCGAGCGCGCGACGACACCTGGGCGAGAAAGCTGAGAAAGAGGGAGAGAATAGGTCAACCGCTGCCGCTCTCGCGCCGGTACACAGAGGCGACGAAATCCAACCCGGCGCGCGATATACTTAATGAAAATGAGAGGAAGCAAACGAGAGGGAGTGATAAAACGCGAGAGCAAGAGAGAGAGAGAGAGAGCGGTAGCGGCGTCTTCTTCGGCGTCAGCGCGAGCGCGATTTTCACCCCTCCGCGAGAGCGCGCGGGGGGGATGATGCTGCTGCTGCTGCCGCTGCCGCGCGGGTCGTCATGGCGACGAGACGTGAGCGAGCAAGAGAGAGCGAGAGCGATAGAGAGAGAGGCCGTGAAAGGCCGACGGTGGCATTGATCGCATAGCGGCCGCGTAGCGCGCGCGAGAGCAACTATGCCCCGTCTCTGTCTAGGATACGCGCTCTCACTGTGTGTGTGTGCACGGGCGCAGGGGTATAGTGTACTATATGCGAATGCGAGAGCCCATCGCACGCGTCATGTCTCTCTGTGTGTGTGTGTGTGTGTGTGTGTCTTTTAAGCGAGGTGGCGTTTTTCGGCACAGGAGTGTGTTTTGCCGTTAGCGAGGGGGCGTGAGATCGGAAATCACGACGATCGATGGGGAGAGAAAGGGTGGATGGATCCTCGCTTATATGCGCGTGATGATGCGTTGACAGTTTGGACGGGAGGAGACGAGAGTGATATGCTGAATTTCTTACGAGGATATTTTTGGTAGGCTGCAAGGGGGTGGAATTTCACTTTTGGAGGTGATACGTTCGTTCCTGCGATTGAAATGGCACTTTCGAATGTTTTGAATTAGAGCAGACGTTTGTGTAGATCGATATTGAAACCTTTGAGAGGTTTAAATATGATAAGAGAATTCGAAAAACGTTTGAATATTCTTTTGGTCCTTGAAAAAATAACATTGCACTATATTTTTCGTGTAAATCGATTTGTTTATTTATCTGGAAAACAAATAATTGGTAGCTAGGATATTGAGTTTGAATAGAATTTACAATATTTTTCTTTCGAAATAGGTAAAAACATTTCTGTTTGGTATTCAATAGTTATACAACGTCAAAATATTTCTGCTGCAATATAAACTATATCCTGTCCCGTAAAAAAACATGTTTTTGTAAATTTCTGTATACGAAATATAGGATAAAAATAAAACTGGTACAAAATTTTGCTCACTTTACTCGTTATTAAAACAGTAAAATCATGCAATTTATGTCAGTAACAATGTACTTGTCAACATTTTTGGATTACAGCCTTATTTAAATAGTTTCCATACCTTTCACGGCTCATATTGCCTAGTCACATTAATCATAACCCGCACTCATAATGAAATTATTTTCGTCAGCTTCACAATTATCAGACCTCGTTTAACTCTCTTTCGCCTCGTCCGAAATAGAGTCAGTTTAAGCCGAGGTATTCGCTTGCGGGTAAATATTAATTTCTCGGGTGAAACAGTTTACTCTCGTTCCGCCGAGAGAATGGCAATGTATGTGCGGCCGCCCGCGCGGCTCTCTCGATTTATCTAATTTATCTGCACCGTTAAACCGACGCTTATTTCCCGGCTGGAAACTATTCAAAATATGTAAGTAGCTGTTTGCGCGCCGCGTATCTGTTCCCGTGAGCGTACATCAGCGAGTAAATCGTGAGTTATTGTGCCGTTGTCCGACGACTCGCGGATGCTTCGGTAGTTTAGAGCAAAATGGAGATTGAAGGCTTTCATTAATTTATTTCAAGATGGTAATGTTATATATTAATAATTAGTTATTTCTATAATTAAATTAGAATATTCTGAACAAGTAGGTAGTAAAATTATTTGGCTCGCTTTTAGTAGTCTCTTTAGAGTCGTAAACTATTATACTTAAATAATCTTATAATTATATCGCGAAAGATTTTTATTCAGTTAAGAGATTGCAAATTACATTTTACGAAAGGTAAGAGCACTTTTGTCATTTTTATTCTTGTACCCCTGTTTCAATTAATTAACCCTTTCTCCATCACTTTTGAAGTCAGACAATGCTGAGTAAAGTGTGTCGTTACAGCTTCTATACCTTACTGATTCTCTTCATTTTGCAGTTAATGTCATTACAATAATCAGCTAAGAATACATACGTATTGATTATAATGAAATATCATTTTTAATAAAATCTCTTTATCAAAATTAAAAAGTTTACTATTTTAAAAATGAAAAAATATCTTAGATAGTTTTTATGATAATTTGAAATTGTTAAATATTCACTTTATCAACATATATTAAAGTTATAAATGTAATGCACGCTAGAAAAATATCTATAGTAATCTGAAAACTAAATATTTGAGGTAAAAACTTTCCTGTGCCTCAGTTTTTCGCTTATCAAATTGAAACTTTGTACATACACCGTTATACGTAAAATCTATAATTCCTTGAATTTCTTTTATAAAATTGGTTATGGAAGGCTTGTTAAACTTTAGCTGAAATGGAAGTAATATTAATAGCAATAACAATTTTTCAACTAATTTATTCATTTTTAAACTTTTCTTTCTATTTAAGAATTAGTCGAATCTCACTGGAAATCAGTTATAAGTGTCCCGGAAAACTCAATTTTACTGACATATCAGTTAAAATTTGGAACGCTTATAATTGGATTACAGCTATATTCACTGATTCATTTTAAGAGAATGTCGAATTTAGCACAAGTTATTATAAAAGAAATCGAATTTCATATTTTCTATAAATATTAAACCGTAATAAGTACATTACTAATTCAATCGAGTGAACAACAATGAATATTTTAATAGCAGATATTTACTATTTAGTAATAAATCTTCGATTGCAATACTTTAAACTTTTAATAACAGGTTTTTGACTAAAAAAATATTGAATTCATACTATTTTGCATTTAGAGGCTAAATATTCCTTGATAAAGGCAAAATAATCATAAATTTTTAAAACATCTAGCACATCGATTCCATGTGCGCATGACTAGATATGACCATGATTTTAGTCTTTTTTCCAAATATAACAGTATTCATATTATCGGTCAAATCTAGCCATGATTCAAATAATATTATGTTCATGTACAAATTTATTGTATAAAACTATTTTGTTGCAAAATAAAATAAAATAAAAATAAAATAATTGAAAATGAATGAAAAAAAAGCATTTAAATAAAAAAAAAAGAATAACTTTTTATATTTCGCAGCTACCTAAAGTACTAAGAGTAAATTAGTATAATGAATATATTGAAAGCAGCTACTTATTATGCTTCTCAAAGCTCATACAACGTTGGGGATCTACCGTTCGGAGTAAATTCTGAATCACCAAATCTTACAGGGAATAAACACATGAAAAGTTCGGTCCAGAGGTGTCAGTAGTCAATCACCGAAGTCTGGATACAAATTACACTTATATATGATCGATATGATCAAGCAAAAATTCAGAGTATAAATCCTGCCACTTCAGACGACTCAACTATAGTAGCTCAATAAAAAACTAAAAAAAGAAATAGTTACGAAACAATTAATATTTCCCATTAATTTGACTACCTACGGATCAGTGAAAGTTATCCGAAAAATATTCACCCTCTCAGCCCTGGTATTCCTGAAATCCTGTATCCTCGACACAACATGATATACGCAGATCTTGACCGTTCTGCTAACTCTCCATATACCTATACGCTCGGTTCCACGTAATACAACAATACGCTTGTTTACCACTCAAAGGCTCCTTCATTAAGCATATAGAATTTCGAAGGCGAGTTCGTTGCACCCGCGGCGCTGAATGGACTCGCGCGATTATACCGCTCGCCATCACTCTCTCTCTCTCTCTCCCTCATGCTTTCTTCGGCGCGCTGATCGCGTATATCGACGCGTAGCGCCTGGGAAGAGGATTGCGCGCAAAAATTGGGTCACGCTCGACCGCTCGCCCGTAGATGTTTTCCCTGGGACGCAGTTTCCCCAAAGGCTGTTGCGCGTTTATGAAAATGCACGCGCGTTTTTCGCCGCGGGAAATTCTCGGGTATGCATACACTGCCGGAGAGCAGGTATGCGCTGGCTGGCGGTTAAGTGAATGCTCGTTGTTTTTATGCACTACTGCTGCTACTGGATGGTAGTTTTTTGTGGTAATGCAAGCGGAAATGTTCCGCTTAGTTTGCTGTTGTCAAAATTTTAGGTTTTAGCTCTTTCGCTGTAAAAGTAAAAGAGATGGATTCGTTTTCCTTTTTACAAGCGTATACTTGTATGTCTGAATTCTAAATATGAGGTGTATGTGAATAGTTTATAACGATGGATTAATTAATGTAATTGCTCATTCGCTTGTACACGATTTACATTGAATAAAAAATAGAAATAATGAATGAATTCAGAGCCGAAAAAGGTCAAGTGATGTTAAAACGTAGTTTTTCTGATAATTCGAATAATGAATTTGTTAATATCGTTGAAAATTCATTATAATATAAAAATGATATCCAATTTAGGATATTCACATATAAATGATATCCAATTTAGGATATTCACATATAACGGAATTGTATGCCATCCAATAAAGGTATTCGATCGTTATAAACTAAATGAATTTCTGTAAAATTTGTTCAGTAAAATACGTCGTATATTCCCATCCGTTATTTTATTCATCAAAATTAATTGTGGATATTGGAAAGGACATTATTATACAAGAATTATTTGAAAGTAGATTTCTATACAATGCAACAATAATTGTAAAAATAAAATATTGTAAACTTATAAAACATTTCAACAAATTTTATTCATTTCAAATTTCATTTGTATTATTGTAAACTTATAAAACATTTCAACAAATTTTAATGAGGAAACATAGTTTTATTTTCACCAAACCCCAAATTATCTTAAAAATTATCCTTTTAAAGA
>JAPYZO010005999.1:0-19216 GCA_030522905.1 Torymus flavipes | reverse complement strand
TATATATATATATATCTAATGCATAATAAAGTACTTTTACACGTGCTAAATAAAGTTCTTAATAGGCGAGTGGCCATAAAGATAAATGAATCTGGTATGAGGTAGTAAAATTTTAATTACCTCATGTTTTCGTAATGTTGTTTTTAGATTTTAAGTATCTTCTTTAGTTATCGAGGAATAAGTGCGCAAAATTAAGTTGTACGCATATAAAGGTATCGAATTTGATAAAAAGTCCATCAAGATATAAAGCGAGGAAAATAATAATCATATACTTTGAGAGAGCTTTAAAATTAAACTTAAATAAATGTATAATGAAATATAATTAAAAAGTTTATCTTCGATCGAAGAGGCAGCTGAAATATCTTTATAAGGTGCAGTACTAAATGTACTGGGCGTGGATAATATAATGACTACCTACTATAAGATTCTCTGCCCTCATACGTATACTACTGTTTCTTGCGAGATAAATCTTTTGCCGTACCTTTAACGTCTCGATCGCATATTAATACGCTTTTAACAAAAACCTTCACGATATTGATATTTTATTGTAGCAATAAAATACGTGTTTAACAAAGAATCTTCATTTTTATAACATTGTATGAAGTTTAAAGCTATTTCAAAGAAGAAATTTCATAAACGACAATTGTTAAAAGTCGCAATATTTTTTGGTTGAATATTTTGTTTTAGCGCGTTTACGAGAGCCATAAAATTTGCAGTGTAAAACCTCCAATATTTGTCTACGTTTTTTTTTTCAACGAAGATGAGTAGTTTCTGCGGCAATAAAACGCGCGCCTATCTAATCAAACGGCAGAATTGATGGCGTGACATTATCGCGTGTACGATCCCCACGAATCGATCAATCGAAATTCGGGAGCTAGAAAAAATACATTCGCATATAAATCCTGACTTTATCGACCTGAAAATCTGCCACGAAAAGTTTCGTTCGGCTGAAAAAAAACACGTTATTCTTTTTCAAAAGAAGCTTTACATTTTATTTTCTAAATCTACAAATTAAATATTTTGAAAAGAAACGAAGAACAATTTTACAATTATTGCGTCGAATAATCATGTACCAATTTCACTAATTTTTTGAGTAGGATTAATAGTACATCGAAAAACTACCTTATGAAGAGGAAGTATAACTACGCCGACTTAAAGTGAGCAAATAAACAACTTCTTTGCCCGGGCAACTAATGAAGTATCATTAAAAATATAGACCGTGGATCGTTAGAGAATTCTTCGAACGCCTTCAACGGTGTATTTCAAAATGGCGTCGTCGAAAAAAGGTCCACGAAAAATTGAAGTGCGGAGGCGAGAGAGAGAGAGAGAGAGAGGGAGAAAGAGTAAGAGAGAGAAGAGAGAAAGAGAGCAAGCGAGAGAGGCGAGCTCGTCACGGCAGCCGGTCTACGGGGAGTAATTTTTATTTCTCCTTTTTTCCCGCGTAAGTGCTCCGCGTCCACCTATTTCTCATAAATTTGAATGAATTTACATGAATTTGAATTTAATGCACCGCCATGCTTTATCGACGCAATTAAGCTTTTAAGCTCGCATTTGCATTAATCCAATGTTTACAATTACGGCGCGTAGACTTCGGAGTAGCTAACTTCTCGCTCTCTCTCTCCCACTCTCGCTCTTTTTCTTCTCTCCCTCGCGGTTGTAGGTCTTTTTTGTCCAATTAACCTACGCCAGTCTACAAATTTGAACTTTCTTTACGACAACGTTAATTCATGCAACTGTGCAGTTGGCGGTGCGCAATGTTTAACCTCGCGTGCGCTTGCAATAAATATCGTTGAAAAACGTGTGAATTATCCTCAACACAGTATGTACACCCGTTTCCTTGCATTTGCGAAAACTTAAAACGCCTTTTACGGAGATACCTGGTATGTACGATACCGGCCGATCAGCTTTTTGTACGTCTGATATATACTCTTGGAATTTCTTTTGGCCGCTACTAATTAGGTTTACACTCGAATTGTCTTTCGTTCCGGATTTTCGCAAGCAAGAAACATTCTTGGCTTTATCTTAAAAAGTATTTTGATTGGGAAAATCAATTTATTCCACGTTTAATTAAAATTACAACGCAGAATTTTAAATTTACTTTGGGGTCAATGCTTCATACGAATTTCGCAGTAAACAAAAGTCGCGCCTTTATCTCCCTATATTTATATCCCACCTTTGTCCCCTAAATTATGAAAAATTCTCCAGACCCCAAAAAACCCTGCTCCAAAAAATAAACAATATAACCCGCGTGCCTCATTATAAACGGCTATGTCGCGGTAGATAGATCTCGTGGTCGCGGCGGAAATCTCGGTAGGACGCGCTGGAGAGAATTTATGGGGGTGTTCCTTCTCAAAAGCGCTGGGGAGAGGGATAAAAGAAGAGGAGAGGGACGCAGGGCAAAATAATAAGGTGCGCGCACGCGGATATCTATGCCACGATCGTCGAAGGTCAGCGGCTTCTCTCCTCCCTCGTCCTCCGCGTATAACGCACGAGGGCGGAGGGGTCAAGTGGAGTGTGTGCGCGTACACGAGAGAGAGGGGAAGAGATAGCCCGTCTCTCTCTGACTCGTTCGATTCTGCGCTCTTTACACTTCGAAAGCTCCCGTCAATAACCCCGCCATTAAACCGTTCGCTCTCGTGCGGGCGCGCTCGCTCGATGTTATGTATCGGCTTAATTAAACTTCACTCGATCTTCCGGCGTAATTGGCTTCCCTCTCTCCAGCTCTTTCTTTCTCTCCCTCTCTCCGATCGTCGTCGCACATATACCCCTCGAGAGAGGGAGAGAATCGGGGGGTCCGCGTGCTGCAATCGCTCGCTCGCGAGATAAACGCGCCAAGTGTATAGCGATAGTCTCTACGCTGCTACGCGGCTCCCATACCGCGGGGATCGATGATAAGACCGAGAGAGGGAATTAAGGAACGAACGGCTGCTGCTGCTGCCTCAGCGTCGTCGTCGTCGTCGATCGATTGATCGATTTGCGCGCGGGGCTTTTAACGAGTCCGCGGCCGCGAATGTATATACAAGCAAGCGTGGGAGCGAGAATAGAATCGTTATCGCGAATTTATGCGTGACATCGCTATTCATTCGATTAGCGTCCACGTGTGTCTATATACATATATACATACAGCGAAATGCGAACTCCTCATATAAGCCGGGCGGCGTATAATCGCGAGAGATTCTCTATCTCCGTCGCTCAGGCGCTCGTCGCGTTTCGCTTTGGGGGTAGGGATAACGACTTTGCGCGGCTTGCTTGCTCACTCTCTCTACCCCGCGGTGTATATGTATAAGATCGGCGTGCGCACGACGACGGCCGTGTAAAAAGGCAATGAGGTTCGGTGGGTGGTCGATCATCGGTATTACCACTACTAGTTACCGGCGCGCGGCGAGCAAGCGGCGCGCGTTTAAATCTTTATTTTAAGCGGTAGTATTATAAATAACCTTGTCGACGTACACGCGCGCAATTAAGATATTTTTAGCGTAATGTTATTCGCAGGCTCAACAAAAAATCGAGTTTGCTTAATAGATTCTTCTATAACACGAAGTAACAAATAAACAAGAAAAGAAAAACTAATGGTTGGCTATACGTACACACTGTCTGACGGAATCCACGCCTCTTTCCCTTGACTACGCGATTTTCGGGCAAAACATTAGCGATCTGATTTCACCTTGACGCATTAAAATACCTGCGCCAATCAAATATCTCTCAGTACCTCCGTATAATTAAAACAACGGCCTCTCGACACCTACCGCGATGCCTCGGTTCGTGGAAATATTCCAAGCTCGCGCGCTTTCGACTCGCGGAAACAATTCGCGTAGATAGGTGGCGCAGTACGGGTCAATATAGAGCTGTGCTATGTTGAAAGCGAGAAACCTACAGCCGCATAGCATCCAGAAATCGCGCATGAAAACTCTCGCGGTACCGCCCTACTCCGCACCGCCGGTAATTAAAGTAGCGAGTCCGCAATCCGTTCCTCTATACCCACACTACTCCACTCTCGCACACGTACATATACACAGGCCCGGGGGCGACGTTCGATCGAATCCTTTAAAGTACGCTATATACGGTGCGGAGCTCGCTTCCTCGAGAGTTGCGAATCCGCGGCGGCGGCAGCCCTCTAAGCCCCCCTCGGCCTGTATAGCGCGCTGGGGCATTGTCGGTATGATTTATGCTGATTAAGACTCCGCGCTCGCTCTCTCTCTCTCTTTCTCTCCCTCGCTCTCCGCGTGCGTTATCGTTTACCTGTGAGCCGTGCCGCCTCCCTCTACGCGAGAGACTTTCCATAGCGAGCTTTCGCACCTAGAGAAGACAGAGGAGAAAAGCGCTTAATTTACTGGCCCCGCACTCGTACCGCTCCGAGCTTACGAGCCCTGGTCACCACCGTTGCTTGTCTATGTGTATATATACATACGTATATATATGCAGAGTGCGAGAAGGGCTATATAGGTATGCGTATACGTATAATATAGGGAGCGGAGAGAACGAAGAGGCTGCGTGGCGAGAGCGTGCGCGGTGTGCCCTATTCAAAGCGGATGATTCAGTGGCCGTGCCGAGGCTGCAGCAGCCACGGCAGCAGCAGCCCTGGATAAGATCTCGCGCCGCGTCGCCTCGTTCGTCTTCTCTCTCCCTCTTGTGCGAACGCGAACGCACTAGCAACCTGTAACTACGTAACAAACCCGCGGTTTCTCGCGAACTCGCTCGCTAGCGTACCTTTCGTATACCCGCTTTCTAGGTGTGTGCGTGGTGTGTATATTATATCTGCACTGAGAGAGAAAGAGAGAGAAGAGAGAAAGAGCAGACGTGAGCGCGCGCAATCTGGTTCAACGGCTGTGTGTGTGTATAGCTGCCGCAGCGGCGGATTCTTCTTCTTTCGACGAGAGAAAGAGAGAGAAGAGTTCCCCTTTACGCCCGGCGTGCCTTCTTCTGTTCGGCGGCGGCAGGTTGTTTTCTCTTGGAGTTTGTGTGTGTGTGTGTNNTGTGTGTGTGTGTGTCTTGAGCGTAAGGTCTTTCAATGGATGTATATACGCGCTGTTTCTCGCGCTGTTTACCTCGCCGCGCGATTCGCTTCGAGCATGTGTTTGATTTAAATAGAGAGCGGGTGGAGAGCGGCTCACTCGCTAAGGAAATAAATAATGGTAGTTTTGCAGGTTTTGTAGCCGACAAGAGCTCCAATTTCTATATATAATATCTAGCATAATTTTATTCCTTTGTGATGAAAGCAAATTTTTACCGTACGCGGTTTGATTCACGCGAGATCTTGCATCTCTCTGACGTCAGAGTCTAAATTTAAAAAAGTGACGAATTTATTCGAGCGGAGCATTTCTTTCAATTTACTGTTACTTCCGTGAACTCGATTTTAAAATTCAAGAATTCAAGAAGCGTACATACACGAAAAGCAGCCGTATAAATTCGTTTATGTACTTTGAGCCACGCAACATTAACACGCCGTAAAAACAAAAACACCAAAACATTGGGGGTAATTAACAAATATCGACCGCAACTCCGTGTGTGCTCATATATCGTGATCGTATATATATAAAATCGGCCTTCACTAGCCTATTGCTATCCACTGAAAAAGCCATGCTCACGCGAGTCACGTAGTTACCGTCCACGCTCCGTGCATATATATATAATCATCGCGCTCGCGCAAAGAGAGGAGAAAAAAAAAGAAGGCGGACGAGTTTGACGCCATTCGAAATGGCGACGCCCGAGGAATTTATCGCCAGCGGAAGGATTTAATATGCCAGAAAAGTTGCGGCGCGCGCAGAACATTTTTGGCAGTATACACGGGATAGAGAGAGAGAAAGAGAGGGAAAGAGAGAGAGAGAAGCGTATCGTGCCCGCGGATCGCTGAATGGAGTAGCTGCGGAACTAGTTTGCCTCGAACTTTTCTGATTTATGCGAGTTCATTATTATTTTCGCGCGCTCGCCTCGCGCATTCGCGGAATAATCGTTCCGCGGCGCTGCTCACCGCCCTGAATAATGGAGAGCCGATTCTAATTTCTTCGTCTCTCGCGCGCGGAGAAGAAAAATGTTTATAAAGAGAGGAAAAGGCGGATATAATTCGTATATTTAAGGGTGAGAGTTTTAAGGCTCGTTTCTGACACTTCAACTTGGGCTTGCTCGATTAATCAATCGCTATATGTTATTGAGTTGTGCTCGAGTGATACCATCTTTTCACATGCTGATTTTCCTACGTGATCAGGAAAAAAAAGACGGTAATGCTTGATTCACGACTACTTCGAAGATCGATAATAAAGATTCTCGTGTGACTTATTAACTCTGAAAAGGATCTGAATGCGGGAAAATTATGATAATTTCATACATCAAAATGTATTTAATCAATTCAAAATTTTCCAAAGACTGCAAAAAATAACACAATAATTATTTCGTTATCAGTGTAGTCTGCGTGTACACCCCTCTAACATTAATTACGAAATAAAAATCGTGATTCTCATCATAATATAGCCCTCTACACACGGCGAAGTTTCGGGGCGCAACCCGGAACCCCTGATTAATTCCCGTGGCAATTATGCCATCAGATCCGGCGCAATCCGGCCGCCACGGCAACGTTTCAATTCTGCCCTCGAATATCTACCTCGCCGAAAAGCCGCTCGTCTCTCGGCGCAAACCTCATCCGCACTTAATGATCGGTCATTATTATCGTTATCCCCCCACCCTTCTCTGCAGATTTTCGAAAAAAGGGGGGAAGCCCCCGCCCGTAATCACATAGTTCCCGCGGCGCGCGTGATGGCGTCGTCGTCGTCGGGCCCCGAACCGGCTCTCCCCACTACTACCTGGGCCCCCCGGGGCTCGCGCAGTACACCATCTTGGGCCTGCCCTTCTCTCTCTCCTTTTTGCTGCACGCCGCGCGCGCAGTGCGCTGCTCTTTATTTTTAATATCTCTCTTTATCTTGCTCTCGTCTCTTGCTGGCTTGCGCGCTCCTTTTCTCTCTTAATTTTCTTGTACACGAGTGCTCTATCTATCGCGGCCGAGCATCGCTCCAGGTGAGTGCGCGGTCGAGCGTGTATGTGTGTATAGTATAAGAGCGCTGATTTCAAGGCAACGAAAGTTTGGTTGTAGGATGATGAGGTTGTTTCGGTGCTGACCGGTTGTTATGACTTTTAAAAACTACATTTTCCAAAATTATTCAGTTTTTTTTTTCAGAAAATTAATAGCCACTGCATGAACAGCATTTTGAACCAAAGTACATACAATTTAACGAAACTACATGTTATTATATTATTTATGTACCTTCGGTATCTTTTGATTTTAAACATATTTTCGAGTTCCTTATTAGAGAACAATTCCCTTAATAAAAATAGAACTTCTATAACAAAGCGAATAAAATGATATCCGATTCTTTCCTCAACACAACCACAGCACACGTCTCATTTATACGTTTATTCGTGCTCCATCTTCCATTCCCTCTTTCTTCATCTCCTCAGACACATACACACACACAAACACCACAGCTCCTTCTCCAATTCCCTTTATCCCTCTCTTTCTCTCTTTCGCGCACTCTTTCGCCTCGACCGTGTTTTTCAGTATCTCCTTCCGATCGGCCCCGTATTCTCTCTCTCTCTCTCGACTGGTCGCGCTCTGCGCACACAGCTCGAAGGCGCCCATCGCGCACCTCGTATCGCTCTCAATAATCCGCCCACGGGCGGCGAATTATCAAATCATCTAGGCCCCGATACTTGTTAGCTCGTAGCGTACACACAGACAAGTTAAGTCATTACGGCGGAATGTAGTCTTTCGGGCCCTCCCCCTTCTCTCCCCCTTTAATATCGACCAATATTACACTCCAACGCCGCCGCATGTCTGTAATATCCACGCCGGGAGAACTAGGTATATCGTACACTGGGCTGCGCGCGTGTCGATTACCGTCGTGAGAGTTCCTTCTTTTATTTGCCTCGCGATATAAAGCCGTGCTGTGCGCGCACGCCCGCGCAATATTAAGAGAGAACGAGCGAGATTGGTAGCGCGGGACATTGTCGAGGGGGGATAATTAATAGGGCGAGTGGGCCTTGTTTATATACGTACGAGCGGGCGCGCTTTAACGAGTGAAGCAGTTTAAATGGACTTCCGTTTGCAAGAGCGAGTGTTTGCGCGCTTTATGCAAATAGCCAAGGGAGAGGGAGAACGAACGCGAATCAAAAGCAAAAATGCCCATTGACAATCCATAAATAACGGCTCAGCTACGTTTACATGAGTCATATGAGGCGAAGAATTATTGGCTAGTGAGCGATACGTATACACATATACGCGAGCTCACGAGGTGGATGTGTATACGTTATTTCCAAACACGAGCGTAAATTGCAGGCTACACGATCGGCCAATCCGATAATTATTCAAATGCACGAATGGAGACATCATAATATTTGCGTTATAGCCGTGAATTAACGATTTCGCCGATCGTGCTGCCGATGGCGCGAACGTTTGCAAAAAATCCTTTCGCAATCCGTTCGTTATTCAGCTTCGAGAGTGTTTTCGAACCTCTTTTTTCGACGTTAAAGCGCGAATAAATCCAACAAAATTAAAAGCCTCTTTATCATTGCTAAATTTATCACACTCTGCGAACGCCGAACACTCTCATTGATCTATTATACAGCAACATTTATCAACAAAAATAGAAGAAAAATTAAAAAAAAATTCCATGCATTTATCGCCGAATAAATTACGAAAGCTCGTATGTATATTTCATTTTGGAAAATCGATCAAGCCATCGAGAACCGGCATTCAGCTCGACTAAAAAGCCGCTCCCTACACTCGGTTCCCCCGGCCCAGGTAGTATATATACATCCAATATTTCTCTATGCATGCGCCGGTAGCACGCCACGTTACACACTCGACCGACCCTCTTTCTCCCTCTCTTCGATCCGGTTATTTTTAGTCTCTCTCTTCTCGGCTCCTCGTTGGCGTTTATTACGTTATTCTTATTTCTCGGACGCCAGTCTCTTTCGCGCTTTTTTATTTATTATTCGTCCTGCCTCTCGAGCGCGCGCGATATCCGGACCACTCTCCGAGAGGATTATCACACGCATACGCAGCGAGAGAGTAAGGAGGGAAGGTAGGAGAAAAAGACGAACGACACGCGATGGAAATTAGAGGTCTCGTCGCGGCGGCTTATCTTCCAAACAGGTGACACGTACGCGCGAGGCGGGATGGCGCGGGGAGTGAGAGAGGATTCTTCCTCCGCGGGGTCCCCGCGTGAGTGGTACACACATACACACACGGCGTATATACGGTTTTGTGGTCCTCTGTCTCTTCGTATTCAACGGGAGAGGAAGATACAGCACACTCGTGAGCGCTCGAAAGATTTATGGAGTAAAGATACGCGTACTTTTCCCTTTTCTTTCCCTCTCGCTGTCTCTCTTTTGATGTCATAAAATTAGCGGTCATCCAGCGGTTGATTTACGACATTCGAATGTTAATTCGTCCGTTAACAAAGGGACTTTTCGTTCCCCGGGTTTTCTCTTAACGTGGGAATGGACTATTACAAATTAGTAACAGTCCACTCGATCGGTCCGCACCATCCATGTTATTACAGAAAATTTTTAAAATGACGATTCCCGTACAAATTTATGGTAGGAAATCGATTTTCCAATAATTCACGGCCGCCCTGACAGCGCAAAATTACGAATTTAAACAGTTGGACTTTATTATATAAACTCCGGCGTGCAGCCATATATTTCACAAAATCCGCAGAATTCAGCAGATCCCGACACCGCAGAGCGCAGAAAAGACAAAAAGCAAAACGACGCTCTCTCGGTGGGGAAGGAGGGAGAGAGAGAAAACGAAGGTCCACTCGCCTGGACTCGGCCAAGAGCGAATAACCAACGAACGCGCGTATAGAGTTGGAAATAAGGCGGCAATAAAGCATATGTAAAATATATTCTGGAATTCCTTTTAGGACGCAGATATACGACCTCACAGCGTCCGTTCGGCTTCTCCCCCTCTTTTTCTCTCTCTTCCAACCCGCAGCTCCTATCCTCGCATGCACGCTTACGCGCGTCGTCTCATTGTCGTGTGTAGTATTCGCGCGCGGCTCCGCGTACTTTCGCGCGAACGAGCAAGACGAACGGTCCCCCCAGATATATCTCTTTCTTTCGCTTCCACACACACATACACACGCAAAGGGATGCACAAGCAGGCACCCACCACCTGCACTTGAGCGCGCGGAATGCTGTATATGCCTCTCTCTCTTTCGTGAGGTCCTCGTCGCCTTTTTACTTCTCGCCCGCTCGTTTTTCTCCCTTTCTGACCGCGGATTTCTCGCGTGCGCTGCTGCCGGTGCTGCAGCAGAGAAGCGAATAAGCGACTACGTGTTTCCCTCCTCTCCTCTTGGTTGGGAGCGAACTCCTGCGCGACCGGCCGTGTGCGATTTATTCGCGCAAGAGCGTCCGCCGGGCGATATACGTAAAAAATATTCCCCCGGAGAAGATGTTGGAAGGTGGTTGCGAGCTGCGTGATTAATTTATGGGGCTTGGTTTTGGCGCTGATACCGGACAGCTCGACGGTGGTAGATTATGTTTTTTCTCCCTTTGGCTGAATTTTTTATTGATTTATGGGCAAAGGTGGATAAAACAATGAGACTTAATGTTTATTGATGGTTAGTTGTGAATTATGGCGTCAAAAAATATGACGGTGCAAAAATTTTTATTAAACATAAATTATTATTAAATGTTTAGGTACTAATCTTTCAATGGCGATCTTTAGTTCGCCTTATTTATCTCGATTCATGCATCGACACAATGTATCCTGAAACAAAGTTCGGAATTTCTCGTATATTAACGTTCTCACAATCGAGCAACAACCTGTTTTTGGTATTTCCTCTTTCTGCGCGCGAGGATCTGCATATATATAAAACGGAAACGGCGAGAAGCCCTAAAAAGGATGATCAGCGGATTAACCTTTGAAATTCCAGAAGAAAAGTCGAATGACTACCGGGGTCTCGCAGAGAAAAAAAGAGAAATCGTCGGAAAAGACAAATGAAAATCCCCCCACGGGACACACAGGGGGCGAACGGGACGCTGGCGGCTGCAGCAGCAGCAGTTCATCTCCCTGCGCCAGAGGAGAAAGCGAAAAAAAAAGGAATTACTAGTAGACGAAAGAAAAAAGAGCGAGACGAGACGCCATCGAGGAAAAGGGATGGCCTGCGCTGTGGCAGAAAGAGAGAGGGGCGAGGGGGGAAGAGACGAGGCGAAAGAGAGAAAAAGGCATTAGAAAGAGAGGAGAGAGAAAAAGAGAGAAGAGAGCGGAGGTGGGGTCCGGGGAGGACGAAGAGAGCCGAGGTGTCGCCTTACAACCGGCTCGCTTCGCTTATATACCTACGAAAGCCTCTTTTGCATGCCATCTTCTCCACCATCTACCTCTCCGCTTGCTCCTTTTGCGCTCGCTCTCGCGTCGCGTCCACCTTCCTCTCTTTCTCTTCTTCTCTTTTCTCTCTCTCTCTCCTCTCCCCTTCTCACTCGCTTAAAAACGCGCTCGCTCGCGGGAGATGCACCGTTGCGCGTCTGTGTACTCTCCGGTCTTTGCATAATCATTACAATTACCGCGACAGAGAGAGCGCGGCGGACACGGCGGCACGGGGAACAAGAGCAGCTGTTCGTTCGTTTTGCAGCCCAGAGGCGGAGGTGGAGGTCGAAGGGAAAAGAGAGCACGCGGGCCCAGTGAGAGAGGAAAAAACGAGGAAAAGGAGTGGCGAACAGCGGCGCGCGCGTTCTCGCGAGCGTTAATTAAATTTCTCGAAGATCACGCGAGAACGTCGCGCGCTTGCGCTGCCGCGAGGGATGGATTTTTTGCGATGTGCGGATAGATCGCGTGTCTGTGTGTACACGAGGGGTACGATTAAGTGGAAGAGATAAAGGTGCCGGGTGGATTTTTTGCGATAGAAATTAATAAAATAACATGGGCTCGAATGTTTGCCGAGTGGAAATTCCGTCTTTTTGTGCGTCTGGCTGCTCGCGCGCGTGCGCGGGAGTTAGATCGCTAGATTAAATCAGTTTTTCCTGTGGACGCCTTCGTGCTACACGTTGTTTTATAAATGTAGCGTTATAGACTTACGTCGTGGGTTTGCTTATGAAAATTCATTTCCAAAGCTACCACGGTGGTATTCTTTAATTAGAGAAAATTTAATGTAATTTTCTCAACTACGTTCAACTAATTAGATAAATAAAATAAGTCAACGCGGAGATGCCTCCACCCCCTTATTTCAATAACAAATGCAGCCGTCGAGTTCCGAGAAAAATGTCTATACGTATATATATATACACACAGAAGGAAAGCTCCCTATGCCATTCGCGAAACAAAGTGACTTCAGTCTCTCACTCGAGGCGAAACTTCTTTCCGCTGCGGGGACTAGCTGATATATGCGGCAAGCCCTCTAGGGAAATTTCGACTTTTATATAAACCGACGCCTCTCTCTGTCTCTCCCGTGCCTGTCTAAAGATGCGCGCGTCGTCAAGGCAGTAACAGTGTACAATATCGACCGTGCGCTCGTGCGCGAATGTAAATCGAGCGTCGACGACTTATTTTGACGCGCTCGACTAGACGATGCGCGCGTACATGAATACTAAACACCGCGGGCGATATTTATGAGATTAGCGCGCTGAGGGGAGGCGCACAAGTGTTGTGCGGTATATGAACGTAGCAAATGTATATACGGTTTAATAAGTTACGGTTCACGGTTGCGTTGAAACGTTTAATTTTTCAAAATTATTATATCATACGCGTGTTGGTTTATTCAACGAATAGTATACTGTAATTTTTACGTTTATTTTTAAATACTACTCGACTGTTGGTATAAGAGTATTACAGGCTCGGAACGCGAAACAAAAGATGATATCGAAAAGTATTACTGGGCATTAAACAAACGCTCGCGTGAGTAACCGGTTCGCCCTGCGCTCACGCACGCACGAAGGCGCGTCGCCCGGTAGCCGCGCCATAAGATTACGCGCGAGAGGCAATAAGCAAAATAACGACGAGCTCTCGCTCCCTCTCAGCCCTGCAATACGATTCGGTATTAAAAAAACTGCTCCTCTCTCTTCTTCCTTCTCCTCGTGCCTGACCATCCGACCTCTCTTCCTCCACCTCCTCGCATCAGCCAACCGAGGTATAGCGCGTAGGAGAGAGAGTCCGGTCTCTTTCGCATCGCTCGCGGCGTTCCTCGGATGCAAAAATGCGCGCGCTGTATATATAAAGTCGCATGCTCCCTCCTCCACCTTCGCCCGATATCTTATTCAAGAAAGTTCCATTCGTTCTTCTTACGCCGGCCGACTTATGCGCGGGCGCGCGACTTACGCTGGCTCGCGGCAGCTACATTCTTGTCCGCGTCGCGCATAACTCGCTTCCGATGCTGCGTCTGTATCTGTATATGTATATATACACCCGGCGCACGGATTTTTCGGTGAAAGCCAGAAGAGCAGCTGAGTCGGACGCGTTGCTATGGGTATTTCCGGTTCTTCAGGGGGCTCTACTCTCGTGTGGTTGCGTAATGGTATATAGAAATGCTTATAGAGGTCTAGGATGGGAAGTATCAGGCGCGTTCATGGAATATCAAACGGACGGTCTTTTTTTGGTTGTGTCTGTGCGAGGGGACGTTGTCTCTCTTTTGGGCGGTTAATTATTTTTGGATGGATGTTTCAATCGATACGGGAGGAGCGATCGGGGATTTCGGAGGCGTGCGTCAACGTGACCAGCTGATGCCATGAGAATTTCGTGGAATGTTGCCTGCACGTGGTTTTGATGAAATACGCTCTTTCGAAGGAGTGACTGGGTGTTTACGAGATTTACTCGTTTCACATGAGTACAACATGCGAGTTAACATTTGCTCATAGTTACGAAAGTGGAATTGCGCGTTCTTGATAAAATGATGGTCGATCGACTTGTATTTGACTGATATTACTGTATTCGTACGGCATTTTCCAGGAAAAGTCGAGTTGAGGGTGCTTGTTCGCATTTGCATACCACGGGTGGTTGAAATTACCCACTTGATCGCAAACTAGTATTTAATGGCACTCATTCTCGAAGAAAACAAGAAGTAGTCGTAACACAAATAATATCACTGATATGCTTTCGGAATTATTAAGCAATTATGTTCACGGTTACGAAATCCTTTCTAATCCAAACCCTCCAGCTCTCTAGGCTTAACGTACACGACTTTCGAACATAAATAACGAGATTTAATTTTCTGTTAAAACTCAATTTAAACCGGCGCCTTTCTCCAAAGCAGCGTTGTTGTTCTCACCTGCAACCCAGAAAACTAATCTACCGTTCTGATCTCGCTTGAAATACGCGCCAAAACTATAAAAATATAAGAGCTACATCAATGCTATTCCATCTCGTATCGTAGAGACTTCACTTTGTATCCTACGCGAAGTTTTGTTGTTTCGCTACGAAACTATTTATGCAGATGGAAAGGGCGAGAGCGGCCATTCAGATGACACGATCAGCGCGCGCTTTGTTCGTTCGCGATCGATGCGTGGTATCGATACGTTGCCCGAGCACAGCTGCACCTGGAGATCGCTCGCTGTATAGGCCCTCGAGAGATCCTTTCACTCCGCAAACGAGCAACGACATTTTCGAGACGCATTAGTGATAAAAGGAGACACGCCAGAGCCGTCTACCCCCCTCGTTAGCTCATGTCAAATTATTTTTCTTCTAGCGCTAAAACAATTTTCGTTTGACAATAAATTACTTTAGGGCATTTTCAAACCCCATAAATCAATAATCTGGAAAATAAATGGCCTTCCCACGATCGAAAAGTATGGTTGAACCTCCATTTTCACGGTTACCACTGCGACTTACATTTTCCCGCCCTAAAATATCGCCTTTAAACCGGCGATAATATCATTACGCCATCCCGTTGAAATAACCGGACGCGGCGGCGGTGGCGATTGTCCGCATCGGGTACTAAAACGAGCGAGAGAGAGAGAATAAGAGGCGACTAAACCGAGGGCGCGCCGCATCGCGCAAAAGCCGTATAATTGCGATAATTTAGCAGCCGAGAGAACTCTCGCTCCCCTCGTTTTCCCTTAGCCGCGTGTGCTTGCACGCCGTCACCTTGCGCCGCCTTATTGCACGCGCGGGCGCAGAGGGACAGAGACACAGCTCGAAAGACGAAACTCGTTCGCGTGTCGTAAGTCTGTGCACACAGCCCCGCGCGCGCGTCTTCTTCCCCGGGACGCGGCGCACGCGAGGACTCTACGTCTTTCCTCCTGCGCAAACTCTTGTTTGCGAAGGAGAGAGAGAGAGAGGAGGCCGGAGACACTCGGTATGAGAAACGCGTAGCTACGCAGCGAGCCCGTAGCTCAACTCGCCTTGCGCGCGCTCACGCTCTTCCCTCCTTCTACTGCCTCCACCTCCTTCGTTCTCTCTTCGTTCGTTCCTTCTCTCTCTCTCTCTCTCTCTCACTCGCTCGCTCTGCCCCGGCCCGCGCGCGCGTGCGAGAGAGCTAAGGTAGGTAATCCTCTCGGGGGCGTGAGTTACTGCCTGGCGTCCCTCTCGCTACATTCTTCCCCTACCATAGCAGCCCGCCGCCACTTTCTCTCTCTCCTTCTCTTTCTCTCTTTCTCTCTCTATATATACGTAGTTTCGGTCTCTCGCTTCTTTGGGCTATTTCTTTCTCCCCCGCGCGCGCTCTCTCTCTCGCGTCTTTAAACTTTTCCCCTCGTTTATTTTCTCGCTCGTGCTCCACGTCTTTCGGAAAAAAGTGGCAGAGAGAGAGAGGGAGAAAGAGGGATTTTCGTCTTTTTCCATGGCGCGCGGCCCGCTTGATCCACGAGAATAAGAAACACGAAGCGCGCCGGTGAGTTATTCGCCTTCTTTCGCGGCTTTCTTCCACGAGACCCGTTCCGCTCTCTCGCTTTTTCGAGTGTCGCGCGAAGAAGGAGGAAGGGGGTAATACGAACACACCGCGGATAATAAACTTTTGCAGCGTTTCTTTTTGTACGCCGCACCAGCGCAAGCGAACGTTTATATATGTGTGCGTGTGTGTGTTTTATGGCTGTTCAAGTTTGGCGTTAGTCATTTTTGGATTGTGTGAAGTTTCGGCGAAGTTTATGCCGCGTGCGTGCAGAGAAAATAAATAGTCGATTATTTCGTATACTTGCAATTTATTTTATAGTTATTTCGTCGAGTTTTTGTTTGTTTTATTGACTTTTATTTCTCTAATAAGTATAATAAATTCATGTATCTTTTTTTTGTCTCCTAAAACTACAAGCAATAAAATAATTCTTTTCATGATGTACTAAATTCATACAAAATTTTTTGAATTATGTATTTATTGTTGGGTGGAATCAAATAAAAACTTTTTACTTTTTAAACTTTAACAATTTTTCAACAAGTTTGCAATAAACATCATCTAATTTACGAAAGGAAAGAAGCACGAACTTCAATAATTCAACCGCTTTTTTCTCCATCACCCAACCCCGGTTTCAGTTTTGCTCTTACTCTCTCTTCTTCTCCCTCCCTCGCCCCGGTGACTGTTGGTCGGCCCATCCCCCAATACTATACCTACTCTCTCTTTCTCTCTCCACTGCTATCTCGCGCTCTCTTTTGCCCGCGTGCAGAACACCACCGCCCCGGAGCAAAAGAAAAGGAAGCCCGAGCTCGGAAGCTCGAAAGTTTGCTTCTCCCTCTCTCTCTCCTTCTTCGCGAAGAAAAGGGAGGAGAGAGCGAGGACGCGCAAGCACGGCTTGCGGCACAGCTGGAGCGCCGGCGGCAGTTAGTCAGGCGTAATTAATAACTTACGACGGAGTTAACGAGGAAAGCAATGGTACTACCGCGGTATCGCCTGGCTTCCTTAACTAAGGAACCGGAGGAAGAAGAAGAAGACGCGTGGCGGGGTTGGGGGGAGAAAAACGAGGAAGAATTAAGGAAGGAAAGAGGGGGCGGCTCGTCACTTATGTAATGCCATGACGCTACGCATAAATACGTAAAGGGGGAAGGAGAATAAGAGGAATGGAGGCTCGGAGGGTACGAGAAAATAGTCGAGCTTTGCATATCGATGTCGAGACACTAATAAAGCTTCCAAGTCGGGCCTATGGATGGGTTTTGGGTGCGAGTAGGAAAATGCTTAATTTCGAGTTTAGTGGGTGCGAAGGGCTTGGCTGCGCGCTACGAGATTTATGGATTCTCGTGGATTGGTTGCCACCGGCGGTTCCTTTAAGGAAAACACATTAGCGAAACGGAAGTTTATTTAGGTTTTAGTGCGGTATAGATATATATTTCACGAGGACGTAAATTTAAAACTCAGGGACTTCAGATTTATTACATTTTTTAAAAGAAAAAATAACTTATGATCACCGTATATTATACATGATAGTAAATAGTAATCATCTGCAACGCAGTCTCAAAAATAATTAATTCATCAAGATCTCAAACTTCTATCACTTTCCACCACCTCAATCAATAATTCAGAAAATTATCACCAGCCATCTAAATATTCACAGCCTAGACTCAACTCTCTCATCTCATCGCATTAGCAAAACATTATTCCAAATGTAATCTCGTTAACAGGCTTCTGCGGGATGCAGAATTCTCTCCCTCCCTCTGGGAAAAAAAGTCAATCCAAAAATTCAAATATTGATGAAAACGCAGCCATAAATCACCTCACCCATCCGCCACCACCGCTGCCGACATTACCCAGTAATGTAATTGCCGAATGCTCCGATCGATTTTCTCCGCTACATACACACGCGCTAAAAACACGTACACATAGAGAGAGGCAGCTTTGAAACCCACGCAGGGCGTACGTACGCGGCATTACGTCTTACATAATGAAAGCCGACGTAGACAGATAGATATCCGTAGCGACGGCTCGTGGCCCCGCGTCTTAATTCACATCGGCGCGCGGCAAGAAATTCGTAAGCTATACGCGGCTCTCGCCGATCGCTCGATTTACGACGACGTCGAACCCCGAAGACGCATGCCTACGCCTTCCACTAATAATCCGACCCGGCAAAAAGCGATACTACTCTCAGCAGTGCGCACGCCTAGTAGTAGTACTAGGCTTTATAGGATAGGATACGACGCGCGGCCTTGGCCTCGCTCTCAGAGTCCTGGCAAATCCCGCGAGAGGAGGCAGCAGCCCTTTATGCTTCGCCTAGAGAACACTCCATCCCCGCGGGCAATTCACTTACTTTGATTTGATTGGCTCGCTCCGGCCGGTATGATCCGCTTTAGCCCAAGAGAGAGGAGAAATCTTCCCTAACCGAAAGAAGAAGCCGACGTAAGGGATGGCCGTTAGCGCGTTTGGCTCGTTGCGCTATCGCTGAAAATTCGTATGTGTGTGTGTGTCTTCTTCCCCAGTACGAGCGCCAGCAATCAACGTATTGGCTTCGCTTATTAGACTTGGCGGCGAGGTTGGCTGGCGGTACAGTGAATTCGCTACCCTTATATAGCTATCGTATGTATGTGAATGGGGCCGGGAGTCACGTGTGCGCAGGCGTGTGTGTACATGCCGGGTCGTTTTGGGTGGGTCGAGCGCGCGGGCCATTGTGAAAAATTGTCATGATGTCGGAGGGGAAAAGGAGTGCAATGTCCTGTAGTACATTGTATCGCGACTAAATTTTATCGCTTCTATATGTCCTATCTTTTGGGGAATAATGTCATAATAATCTAATATGCGTCTAATAAATTTTGTACAATCGACTTTGAATTATTTTTTTACTGCTTTCAGCAAAATATTACAATTATTATTTTTTTAAATTAGTAGCGAGTGCAGTAACGTTCAAATAATAAAGAATAAATATAACAGCTACATTAATATTATTCCAATAGATTAAAGTAAAAATATTTAATGTTGATACAATCCATAATTCAAGAACTAAAATCGATATTAACACTAAACTCGCATCCATCCAAGACTTGCACTACCCCATCACCCATTGCCCATTCCGTAAAGCTCTCACGTCCTTAAGGAAAGCTCGCGCGAAAATCTCACTTAGCATAAAGAGATTTAGCCCCCCTCCCGGTAACAGCCTCGTCGAACGGCCATTAATTTACATGTGATGTATTAAAAATGGTGTACACATTGACTTTCAGTATACACACATACCTACACACATATAGTTATATCCGTAATCGTTTGCGATATCGTGCACAACCCTCTTCGTCGCCCATTCTCGCCGCGCAAACGACCGCTCGTAAAGCCGCGGGCGGCCTCCTAATGCCCGAGCGAATTATTCGAACGTTCTCCGTACTTATATATAC
>JAPYZO010005998.1:0-18952 GCA_030522905.1 Torymus flavipes | reverse complement strand
GACTAGGGGAGCCGAAATTAAGGTTTTACTGGCGCTCGTAATGTTTGGGATTATGAAAAAGTTTCAAGCTGCTGGTAGAGCGCGGCAAAAGAAACGCGAGTAATTGTAATAATCTTTGAACTTGATTTTTTGCTCATAAATGTTGAATCACATATCAACGTTTTCATCTAGAAAACCGTCTCGTCGCGACAAAACAATCATTTCCCTGAAGCCGCAGGCGCCTTCCATACTTCTCCCTCCGTCTCATAAGTACCTCGAGAGCATCTCCGCCGTCTGCGGCACATCCCAATATGGGCCACTGGCATCCACACACATACGTACGTATTATGCACATCACATGAGAGTCATCGTCATCTCCCTCTCGTGCTGCCTCTCTTCCTCTCCTCTCTCCTTATCTAAACGACGCGCGGCGGAGAAAGAGAGAGAAAGAGGAGCGTCCTTTTGAGAAGCCGCCCGCGAATGTTGACTCTGTCGCGCGTGTTTTTCCCTCCCTCCCGACCGCGACAGTACCGCGTCGCCCGTATTATATACACGATCTTCACGAGCTCTACTATAACGTTCGCGTGGCTCTCTCTCGCCCGCAAGCGAGCGCATATAGGAGGGAGGGAGAATGAAATATACGCGCGTGATGCATTATGCATTTAAGAATTACATTAATGGGAAAGTGCAGGGCTTTCCCATAAATTCTTTTGATAACGAATATTTTCGCCCGTACAAGATTCCTCAAAGGCCGATAGCTAAATCATGCAAAGAGCGGGAGAGCACACGTGATCGGCGTGTGTTCTTTGGGTGTTTCGTTAGGTTTTTTCTTACTTTACTTCTCGTGAGTGGGATTGTGCGGAGTTTGTTCGTTAATATTCATGCGGATGGCGCAAGAAGGAACGAATGAAGTGATTCGGATTCCGCGTAGAGGCGCTCGAAAAATCGTGTCTAACCCTTTGACACCCGCACCTATATATATATGCAACATCGTATGATTCGAATATAGCTGTTTGGTAATATTCGCAAATTCATGTGGATATTGTTTTCAAGAAAGATGAAATACCTACACTCGTCATTCATTAATTAATTGTATTAGAATTGACAGAAACATTTCCTTTTTTTGCACCGAAAGGCAAACAAAACTCTCTCTGGAAACTTTTGCACACCTATAACAAGCATCTCTTCCCTGTCGCCTTAAAAAAATCCCGATCACCAGATTAAACCTGCCGCAATGAAATCGTAAAGCCGGAGCGCATCTATGCGCAGGTACACACATACCTACACGGTCCGATATGTGTGCGCTCTTGCGCCGGATTCTCGCGTGTCCGCCGATTTAATTATAGATTGTGTCTCCGCGCGCACAGGCACAGAGGTCAGGTTTTATCCGATCATCGGCCGCGCGTAGGATAAAAACACTGTGATCGTAATTATCGTACGCCCAGTGCGCATAACGGACACGCGCGGGGGGCCCCGGAAAAATGCGGTTTTATATACGAGGTGTACCGATAACTCGACGATCAGCTGAGTGGTTGCGGGAAAAATTCGGCCGGGAGGATAAAGTGCAAAATGAGTGTTTAGGCGAAATCGCGGTTGAGGTGGTAATGGGGATTGTTATCTATACGTACGGAGTTTGACGAAGTAGCGTGGCGGTAAGATTGGAACTTATTAGGTGTCTCGCTTCTAGATTAGCTTCGAAAGTAATTTAAAAGGTATAAGCAGGTGTATAATATGCGATTATGGTTCAAATATTATATCATCAATCTATAAAATCATTGAATTTGAAATTGGAATATTATTAATATCTAATTTATTTGACGACTGAAAAATCGGTTCACGCGCTCTTAAAATAAAATATAAATATTCACTGATTTACAATTCTCACCCATACTCCAACTAAAAAATTTCCAAATAAATCACACTTAACCTGCGACAACCGGTCAAAATCCAAAAACATCAACCTACCTATCACCCACATCCACGCATCATAATACATGCGCAGCAGCACGCGAAAAGCGGGCGAAAAAAGCGGCGCGCGCATTAGCCGGCCACGTGGAAGTAAACGCGGCTAGAACTCGATATGAAGGGGAACACGAGAAAGGCTCGCGAGCAAGAAAGAGAGAGAGAGAGAGACCTGTTATACACGGCTCGCCCGGACATATAGAGCGGAGAGAGAGAGAAAGAGAGAGAGAGAGCGTGATTAGAATCGACGGTAAACAAATTAATGGAGGTTAGTGTCGAGGAAGAGCACACGAAGAGTGAGTCGCGTTTTTAGGTGGGAATGCGGTGATAGTGTATGTAGAGCAGGTTTTGTAATATGGGTAAGCGCGATTGGCAATGAATGTGATGACGAGGTTGATTATACGTAGGTGTATGTATTTTATTTATATTGTGATAAGTTGTATTTTGCAATCAGCGATTTTATGTAATAACGGTGCAAAGCATATAAGATCGAATTACAAATTTTTAGCGCCAAAAAAAAACTTTGAAATTATATGGCTATTTGCATGAAGTGTGAAAAAAGACTTTCACTTAAATATATCGAGAAATTATCCATTCCAGAGAGAACGATTTGCCGGCTAATTTTGCCATTTTTTTGCAGATCGTATTACTAGCGGAGAGCGAGCTTGATAATATTGAAACTGACGTGAAGTTGCGTCGGAGGCTTGCTCGGCTAGAAATATGCACGCGCGAAATGGTATAAACTTCTCCGGCGCGCATTCGGTTGCGTAAGATTTTGCCATTTATATATATCTGGTTAAAGCTTCTGATAAGGTGCACGTGTAACAGAGCGTTTAATGATTTCCGCAAACGCGAGAATATACAAGTTCGACTAATTAAATGATATTTCAGGTTTTTGCCCTGTCTCTCTCTCCCCCATGACAATTTGAAAAACAGTACATATTTGTATACCAGATGTTCTTTAGATAAGATTAAAACGGGTGCGCGCGCACTGCGGTAAATTAGGTATACCCGCGACTTTCACTTATTTCTGCACTACTCCGCTTACCTTCATTATCGTTGTACACGTTGTTAGAGCTCCCTTCGATACGCGTAAATATAATACTAATTAAACAACCTGTACAATTACAAACGATATTTATTATCCATTAAACAATATAACAAACAATCGATATCCAAGGAATCGAAAAATCGCACATTCGCACAGCAGATGATCTCCTCCTCCTCCTCTTCTTTCCACGAGTGATCCACGATTATGGGCCAAGGCTTGGGCCCTTGTTCCCCCCGATCGCTGCCGATAAGTGAGCTATACGCGTCGAGGAGTTTTCGATGTTGCGAGATCTTTTTCTCTTTCCTCGCTCCTTTTCGAATCGTCCGCTATTTATGTATACGGCCGAGCGCGCGCGCGACTACCAGCGAAAAAAGGTGTTGCGCGCGCGCGTGTAACTGTACCTGCGCGAGGAATTATGTTGTCAAAGGCTATACAGAGAGGGAAGTAAAATCTCGAAAAAAACCGTAGTATGTATTCAGGTGAATTTCTTTTCGCGCGCAAAGGATATAAGAACGCGTGAAAAATTACGAAGATTAGTGTATATATACCTCTCGCGCGTTGTAGTTTGCACAACCGCGAAATGGCACAATAAACCACGATTTTTCATCGTTTTCGTTAACTAATTGCTCGCAATCAATCCCCCACTCCTATCCGCTCGTAATTTTTCATTAACCTTTGTTTATACTCGCTAAACGCCCTAAGCACGAACTATCTCTCGTTCTCCTCTCGCACGTTATTCAGAGCGTATATGCACACACACATACGCGGCGCGTTTTGCAAACTCTCATTTTTTCTCCTACGCTTGGCATAAATTGCTTTACAATATGCTAAACACAACGGCCGGCGCATTTTTCCCGCGTGTCTACGTACGTACTACGCCTTTTTTAATCGCTCGCGGGAAAAACCGTGTGAAACATAGACGCCGGCTATTCCGCGGAACCGATTCTTTCTCCCGTTCGCCTCAATTACGCTACGGTCTATCATACACTATATAGCGCCTGCGCTTACGTATAATACACATACATATATATACGCGATAAGTCAGTGCCTTGGTCCCGTCGTTTCATCTCCATACGCCCGTAAAATCTCTCTCTCTATTTCGCCTACCTATTATTGTTACGGCCGCGACCCCGGGGGGATAGAGCGCATGCGCGTACTTTCTTCGGCTGTTTATGGAAACGCGAGAACTGTGCGAATCGTCGCGCGCGGGCCGAAAGAAAGGCGCTCGCGCGAGTTGCACAATGAGAGGAGAGGAAAGCGTACTTTGGAACACCTGCGAGAGAGCAACACCTGAGGACGATATTTATATGAGAGAATGACGTTGATGCGGTCGTTTGCGTAGCAAGTGGCCGCGCGGCGATATCGCTTCCTTAAATGACTAAGCCCGCTTTCCAAAGGAATACATTAGGGCGTATAAAGCGAGCCAGCTCTCGATGTGGATTATAAAAGTTCGGCGGTTTTGTTGTTGCTGCTGCTGCGTTTGCCGATCGAGAAGTGAGATCTGGTCTCGTTTTGCATTGTAAAGCTGGTATATAGGTAGCTCGAGGATGGCTTTTTTTCTGTTTTTAAATTGTGGTATTATGAAATTTTTGTAAGTAAGAGCGACTTTTACAGATCGTTGAATTATTCGGGTAAAAAGCCTCGCGGAAGTGTACTATATATTGTTTTCTTTTAGAAAGGTCTGCGAACTATATTGCCACGTTTCATATCGACCTTTTAAAATGCAAACTTTTGAAAGGCGGAAAACCGATATCTTATAAATCATATAAAAAAATAAGCTCGAAAATCTTTAAAGTTATAATTTAATACAAAATAATTATAAGAGAAATTACGGTAACGTATATGTAAAACAACATATATTATTTAGAATAAATTACGCCCTCGAGGTATAAGACAATACCCCGCCTATAACAATATACGCGCGTATTAAAATAATTCCATCGGCATTAAGAAACTTTCTCCTTCAGGAAGTTATAATTTATCAATTCTTTTGCATTATTATCCCGCAACTATATTACTTACACATATTAAACGTGCGCTTAAATCATTCATTATACCCGATACGTAAGCAAAAAATTATCATCTTACAAACAACAGCGATTCTCCTCTCGGCGCCTGCATCTAGGCAACATACGAGTACGTCGGGACAATTCGGGTCGCACGCGGTGCGGAGTCTCTCTCTGTAATAGCTATACCTACACCGCGCGGTCACCCACCGCGCAACTGCCTCTCTTCCCCCTATTACTTTCTCGGTTTCTCACCGCAAATCATCCGAGCGAAACTGCTCGTACACGACGTCGTCGTCGTCGTCGTCTCTGCGTACAGTACCAACTCCATACGAAGGGAACTCGCGGCGACAGGCTACCACCACCCGATGATGCGCGTGCAAGCGTGGGCGAGAACGAGGCATAAACCTTTATACTCTCTCTCTCTCTCTCTCTCTCTCTCTTTCTCTCTCTCTCGCGTACGTTCTTTTACGAGAGGTCGGCTTAATAGATTATATATAGAGATGTTAAAAGAATATCGGCGACCGCCCGTCGCGCGGTATTATTATCGGCCGCGTTTTTGCGCGCGCGAGGGAAAGAGAGAAAGCGCGCAGCTCTTCTGCTCTCCCGATTTTTTCGTCGCGGGGTTTTACGGTGTCGGAGATAAGCGCCCCGTCGTTAACAATTATATACGTAGCCAACAGTCGTGTGCGTGTGGGTACGAGGAGAACGATTTTTATATGTGGTGCGGAAAAAACGCGGTTGCTGGGTTGTCGGTGGAACGGTACATCCAGGTGGAACGAGGTGAGGAGGAGATTGAGATGTGCGGCTTGCGAGGTCGTGTGATTAAGGGAATCGAGGGACCGAAGGGTTGGTTATAGAAGTATGTTCTGGGACAATCGGAATGAAGGACAGAGGGATTTCCAGTAATAAAAATAAACCAATATTTCGCTATTTTATCATTTATTTTAGATTTTAAACTTTTAAGACGATAGAACTGCCCTATGACGCACTTTAAACCTTGTTATTCAAAAGTGCACTACTCTTTCAATTAATAGCTACGAACTTTATTGTTTTTTCAACATTAATAATCAATTTAATTTCAATTCATTTTGTATTTATCTCATAAGATAAAGTTTATAATATTCCGCAATAAAGTGTATGACAAGTTTGTGGAAATTCTGGTTCTGCAGAAGATATATTCACGTTATGTCAATGATTTAAATTAGCAAAATTTTCAATTTTCTACTTATATTTATTTTCATTTGAAATTCGTATGCAATCTTTCTACTATTACATTATGTTTTTTTACATAAATTTACGTCAAGTAAAAATTTACCAAAAAATAAACAATAATACTCCACCCCCACCACTATAACAAACACCCAACGACACCGCGCTTTTACCGCTGAAGCGCGATTTATCGCGAGCTAAACCCAAACCGACCCTGAGGACTCTCCCGACGACACCTCCAATCAGCGAGGAGCAATCGGCAATCGGTCGTCGCCGTCTAACGATTTGCGTCCGAGCAAATGGAGTTCGAGTATAAGTATATGTGTGTGTGTGCCGGTGACAACTGCCGCGGGGCGAAATTTACGACTGCGCACGCGCGGGGTCACAGGCGCGGGTCGCGATCGTGAACGGACGCCGCGGGACAGGAGAGCGGATATAATATGAGTGCGCGCAAAGTGGTGGGAGAGGGGAAGCAAAGCGAAAATGACTGGCGCCGGTACTTTCGATTTCGATTAATTTTGATGGGTCTATGTGTTTATGACGTTTGTGGAAAATGCGTGGCAGAGGTCGTAGGTTGCAGAGTTGAGGAGATTTGGTACGGACGTACTTTATGGTAATGGGAAAATATTTTTATTTTTTTACTGAAGAGTGAAAGTGTAAAAAAGTTCCTAATACACCAACTCCATTAAATATTATAGAAGAGAGTTTTTTGCTTAAATTTTACTGTCCCCGTAGTATTTCAAATAAATCTGTATAAAAGGTGAACTATTTAACCACAAGTTTAAAGAACTTTGTAATACATTAATCAAGACGTAAATGGAGAAATGTACGTTGCCTCTAATACAAGTAATTGAATATCTTCTGATTAAGTAATTTTTAATAATTGAAACAATGCTCCATATTTCATATCCTTATCTGCAGAATAAAATTAACATGCCTCACGTTATCTCCCTTTCATTACCTATACTACCCATCAAACATTATACAAATATTGCGACTGTATAAGCCAGGATTTATTAAGACGACATCGCGCAGCCGGTAATTAATTTATTACCAATCCCACACTGAAACTCAATATACCTATCCAGCTAAAACGAGTTCGTCTACCTGCGCGCGCTCTCGCCGCCGTCATGCCACCCACGACATATCCAACTAGCAGAAAATTATAACGTTTTCTTCAAATGACACAATCGTATTTTTAACACCTGAGGGAGAGAGAGAGAGCAAAAGCGAGCAGCTCCCGTTCCGTGGCTCGTGCGCACACGCGCAGCGGGAGCGTATATTACTTATAAAAGAAAACGAGGGACGAGCGGAGAGTCGGAAGGCGCCACGACGCGGCCCACACATGCACGCGCGCTTAATGGCCGATCGAGCATGAATTCGCTTTATACGCCACGCGACTCCTTAAGCGTCGCGAAATTTATGAGGGGGATTTTCATCTCTCTCTCTCTGAAATAATCCGGACTTCTCGGAAGGCGCGACAGGTTGGGAGAGATGAGTGGACGGGAGAGGAGCAAAAAAAGAGTTATATTCGGAGTGTTTGAGCGTTCGTTGATAGCGTGTTTTTTTTTCTACGGCGTAAAGAGTTTTTACGGTAGTGAAAGATTTTAAAGAGGCCTTGAAATTTGGTAATTGAGTTGGAAAGGGCTTTCAAAGGAAAGTATAATCCAATATTCGGATAATAATAGTGTACAGCTTTGCTAAAGTTTCTAAACTAAAAAGTTCAATTAACTTACTATTTCTAATTGTCAAGTCTCTCGTCTTCTACGCTGTCTAAACGTCGACGGAAACATCCGTAATACTATGCAATTTTTCAATCACGTTTTCAATGAAAATTCGTCAAAAATGTATTCTTAAAGAAGACTACTTTTTTCAGAAAAATTTACAGTATTCAGCACGTTAATCGAAATAATTTTTAACTTGGAAAATCAGGAAGTAACATTGTTATGTTTAAAACACAACACACATCGGACCGTCCCACTTTCAGCACACAAAAGAATTAAAAATCACTCCCGTTTGCATTATCTCGCTGCCAGTTGAATAATCCTCCAATTACTTTGCGGGGCATGAAAAATCATTGTGTCACGAGCTGCGCGCGGCAATTAACATAAACCTAATGTTCATGAATTTCATAATTAAGGTGTATTCCATTGTGTTGCGGCTTGTGGTTAGTCTCACTTACTCGGCCGGCGATAAAACCTTTCCTAGAAGCGGGCAAAAAAACACCCTTTCCCTCGGCCATATCTTCCAGAGCGCCTTTAGATTTTCGCGTAGGACGTTGATACGGTGACACCGGGCGCCACCATGTCGGGCAATTCAAACTGTTGCGCACTTCGTGTTGACAATGAGCTATACGCTCTCGTTCCCCTTAACACTGTATCTCTCGCGTGACACACACACACACACAAACACATACATGTATACATGTACGTATACATACAGGAGTTGTGGGCAAAAGTGACTGAAAATCGGCCGGGACATATGAAAAGCCGCGCGTGCGCTAAAAGCGCTCGTTTATTCTATGCTTTGAACCTCCGGAGTGTCAGTCACTCGGTACTTTATCTTTATCCCTTATCGTGCCGATAAAAAATTTCATCTGTTCGGATCGGTATTGCGCGGAAAAAGAGGGAGACCGAGAGCTAACTTCGATAAACCTGGAGATTAAGCGTAAATTGCATGAAATATACGGTTTTAAATCGACGTTTAGTGCTAAAGTCTAATCCCTTCGGCGACCGTACGTCAATGGTATTTCTTTCTTTCACTTGATTTCAATAACTTAAATTTATTCGGGAAGAAAATTATATTTTTGTAAAAGAGATAGCTTTGGGACGATGAGAAAATTTTTAAAACAAAAAATGTTTGAAAAAACCTTTTTAAAAACATTTGGCAAACAAATCCTTTATAATGCTACATATATACCGATAAGAATTCGTTGATTTTTATTTCGTTGGATGTTCGTAAATCGTCTCTATTTCTTGACCATTAGGTTGTACAACTACTTTTGTACTCTTTAATACCTTACGCACTCACATAATGAAGTGTTTTTTATTAGTATATGAAAGTTTAGGATTGCTTAGGTAGGTTGCTATAAAATGAGACCTACCTTACTACTGTTCGTTGGAATATCCAAGGCAAATGTCCACAATAATCATCAAAATTTTTCATTCTCGTATACACTGATAATGACATAACTTGATTAAAGTTGTTTACGAACTTTCTGAATATTGGAGCTCGCCAATCAAACAGTGTTCATCAGTATATAAAGGCCGGGTAACGCTTAAGCAGCATGATATCACTTAAGTTTGCTGCTCCGGTGAAGATCGAAGAGTGTACGGGTTTTATGTGTGAATGAATTAAATACCGCAAAGATTCACTCAGTAGCTTAAGGTAGGTGTTTTAGAGTGTAAATGGAATTATGAATAACGAATATTTAGATATATTTAACACAGAATATAAGAAATGCTTTATATTAATGATGGACTTTTTCTGAAAGTCACATTTTGAAATAGTAATTTTTCTTTGGATTATTACTTCAATACTATAATATTTTATAACTTCATATTTTCGAATAATAATTTCTTTAGTTCCGATTCATGAAATAAATATATGCTCTTTTTTCTCATTTATTATTGTGGACTAATTAAATTACTTATTATGGATATGAATTCCAATTATAAGTCCTAATGTCATTAAAACTTTGATTATTATTTTATTAGAAAAATATTTTTGTTTCAGTAATAAATTCGCAATAAACTAATCATAGTAATCTAATTGAGAATGTGGTTATTTCGAGAAACACTGGTGACTATTGTCATCCTCTACACCTGTGTGCAAGCTATAGATATTCGTTCTTTTAAGAAGGACTGGACCACTTCTTGGAAGAATTTTGAATATGAGCCCATCGAAGAAGTCGCACGCCCTGACAATAAATTTGCATACGGTTTTTGCAAAAAGTCAGTGTTCTACAACCAACTTGAGTGTGATATAAAGCTTGAAACACTGTCTGAGTCCTCGCCGTCAGATGAAACGAAAATCTGCAACATAAAATTGACTTCCAGAAATCAAGAAAAAGAAGTGCGGGCGATAATCCTTCAATTGAATCTTTTCGGAAACAACAAGATTCTCGTTACAGAAATGAATGATGAACATGTAAATGATGATATCATTTATTTGAGGTATAGCATTCTGGACATGGACAAATGTTTAAGGAATGAAGTAATGCTTTCATACGGCAGAGATAGTGACATTTCTAAAAGTGGAGTGATAGTGTACAATGATACGTTTGATATTATTATGACCGATAAAAAGTCATGTGGTAGCGCTGATACCTGCAGAGTAACGTTTGATCAGAGCGGTAAACGTGTTGCTGGTCCAGTACCGTTTCCCCTCAATCTACACAACCTGGCTGTATTTCCTGTACAATACTTATCACCGGCTCAGGGCTTCTACGTCGTTGGTCACAATATTAATAATGACAGATTGTTGGTAACACGGCTTAGTCTCGATGGAACAGTGACGCGTTTGATGACGGTTGAACATTCAGATAATTATATAATTCACAAAGAGTCTTCTAACAATTACAACAGCTTTAGTACCTGCTGGTCGAAATTAACCGGTAATAAGGAGGTGAATTGCGTACAATTCGCAGCGCATGATGGTCTACTCAGGCTTAACGTGACGGTACCAGTTGCCGAAAACACATCACTACTGGCATTGTACAATCTTCTAGACGGGCTTCTACTGGTGACCATAAATGGGAGTCAGGGCAAGTGTAACAGCTTCGAAGTGACGAAGGTTTTGATTAACGGACATAAGAGCACATTCGTATTTGATGAACTAGACCTACACTGTTCTGTTGCCGTAATTAGCATTAAAGTAGATGTAAAAGACAACGGGAACGAAATTTGTTTTAATTTTGTAAGCGAGGAGCCAGTGCACGAGGAAGACAAATTTATCAAAAGAAGCATGCAATTCAGAAGCAAGTGTGTTTCAAAGCGTGATTTAGAAAAGTTGTAAACGTGATAGTTGATATAACGTAGGTAGATTATAATAATAATTTTATTTTACTCATTTTGTAGTGTAGTATCAACTTTTTATTTTTTACTTGATGTTATACAGCTTACTTAATTATTATGGATTATAAAGTATACAGTTTTTTAAGATTAGTTTCTAGGGTCACTGAAAACTTGAAAATTTTAAAAACAAAAATACAACTGTAGGTATTTCATGTTAAATTTTGAATAAAGTTGTTTTTGTCATTTTTCGATAAAATATATTATGCACAGTTATCAAGTTAAAGATGCACGGAATGATCAAACATTTTGAATTTTGTAAATCTGATCCTGTATTTTAATTCGACGACGCTTGCAGCCGCTTAAAATATTGTTTTTTGGTTTATAGAATTGCTATGGATTTCTTATATATGCACACAAGGGTAATATTAATTGTATCTCTTTATTTTTTAAGTAACCTAATTGCCCTGGTAGAAAATTAACCATACTTTATAGCTAACATGTTAATTAAATCGAAGCATTTTTAGCCAAAATTATCATACAAAAGTAATATAATTTATCGAAAACTTTTACTATTACTTGAAATACTAGTTTTATGAGGTGTAAACGCCATAATTTATTTTTGATTGGTTCATTATTTCATAATTATGAAATATAACAAGCAATGTGCGTTTTTAACGATAAAATTAACTCAATAATAGCTAACTTATGGTTAAAATTTCTACTAGGGTAAGCGTAGTACAATTATTAACATAAATATAACATAATATTATTATTTTTAGATACAATCTATTGCTTCGAATGAAAGTTATAAGTATTGTTGACTTAAATAGTCATAAAAGCGCAATTAAAATATTGTTTCCATAATTTTCATTTTTTTATGGTAGTAAGTAGTCAACAACCACTTTTTCTTTATTTGATAATACAAAGAAAATCTTGAATATCATATTTTATAATTTATACATACTACCTATAAAAGTTTATGATTGTTTAAGTAGGTTATCTTTGTTCGTCTGTATATATATATATATATTTCTCGTCAGTTTACGGAAATATAAACCTGTTTATACTAATATCGTAAAATTTATATTTATATTGTATTTATATTTATTAAATTTATTTCTGGACTAGCCAGAAAAATTAAAATTGTATGTATCTTAGAAATGCTCGTTGAAATGTCCGGCATGAACATCCAAAATAATTACAAAAATTTTGTTTACGTTTTCTCGCTGATAATCACATAAATTGATTAAAGATTTTTAGGAAATTCCCGGATTAATCAACACTGTTTATCTGCATATAAAGGTCGGGTAAGGCTTGAGTCAAATACTGTCGCTGTAATTCACTGGTCCAGTTGAGATCAAAGGATGGTTTGAGGTTGTGTGACAAAAAAGTACTGCAAAGCTTCGCTTACTACTTTAAGGTGGGTGCTTCACAATTGTATATAAGAAATGTTACGATAAAATAGTTATCTTCTAAAACTATAGTAACTTTTGTTTAAATTCTATCAGTATTTATTTTAATTTATACATTGAACAATAAAATATAGGATGACTTCATCAGTAGTTAAATATTCGTCAGTGAATGAAAATTTTGTTACGATTACAAAATTCTGAAGAGTGAACGTTTTATTAATCGAATATTGTGATATTTTTTGAATCCTTGCAAATTTCCCTTTCCACTTCGAAAAACAGAAAAAAAACGATGATCTAATGTTGTGAAGAATTTAAAGATTAATTTGATTAGTCTATATTAAGTAGGCGCGGGGATCCGCTAGATTTCAATTTTGAATCTAAATTATTTAGAACTCCTAAATAATTAAAATATAATAAAAACTTCGATTTTTTGCTTAAAAAATATATCTAATTATCTTATTACTTACACTAATTAAAATTAAATCATCATTTATTTCACAATAAAAAAAAATTACGCCTTCGCCTTCCGACAGTATGCATGTGATAATGGTTGCGAGCGGTCCGCATGTCTTTCGTTGAGACGATTCGGCATGGCGCAAATTAGATTTAATAACAGATAAAGATTATTTTTATCGTATAGGTTAGCGCAGCCAAGAGACCAGCAAGGCCGATATTGTACAGTGGAGTGAGTGTGAGACAGAAGAGATTATTGTTGAATATGATGCATAGTAAACACTGGGAAAGTCACCCTATTACCATCCACAGAATGTAACAAATGTTTTATTTTGATGACAGATCTTTTAAAAAATAAACATTTCAAAACATTAATTTTTTTGTTTGAATTATTGCTCTAACACTTCTATTTTATAATTTTGATATTATAATTTTTTTAGATTTAATTCATGAAAAGCAGATATATGCTCTTAAGTTTCATTAACATATAAGAAGTTCATTATCTGTGGCATATAAGTATTTCATTGCAGCACCGCTTTTATCGCCCTTGCTGCGCTCGGGCGCTAATTTCACGGCGTCGTATTGTAATATACTATATTTTAGATGCGATATAATTATAAATCATAATGCAATTTGCACTTTGATTATTCTAACAGAAAAAAAAAATTATTTATGTTACAGTATCAAATCGGTAATAAATTCATCATAGTAACCTAATTGAAAATGTGGCTATTTCGAGAAACACTGGTGACTATTGCCGCCTTCTATACATGTGTGCAAGCTATGGACAATCGCACTTTTACGAAGGATTGGACCATTTCTAGAAAGAATTTTGAATTCGTATTCATCGGAGATATCGCGCGCCTCGACAATAAATTCGCATATGGCGTTTGCAAAAAATCAGAGGTCTACGCACACCTAGACTGCGATATAAAGCTTGAAACATTATCCGAGTCATCATCAGATGGCACGAAAATCTGCCACATAAAATTTAGTACAAAAGATGAACAACAAGACGTGCGAGCGCTGATCTTTCAATTAGAACTTTTTGGCAACAATAAGGTACTCATTACAGAACTGAATGTTGATCGTAAAAATGGCAACGTCGTCTCAAGTTGTATGAAGTACAGCATTGTGGACATGGACAAGTGTTCAAAGAATGAAGTAATACGTTCATACGGTAGATATCATCATGACCTTACTAAAAACGGGGTGATAATGTACAATGAAACGTTTGATATTATCATGGCCGATGAGGAATTATGTGACAGCGCCGATATGTGCCGAGTGACATTCGACCAGTGGGGTAAACGTATTGCTGGTCCGATATCTTTCCCACTAAATGAGAAAGATCTGAAAGTTTTCGATGTACAATACTCATCGCCAATTCAAAGCTTCTACGTTGTGAGCTACAATTACGGTCGCGACGGATTGTTGGTAACACGACTTGGTCTCGATAGTACAGTGACAAGTTTAGTGACGATCGAACGTCCAGGTCACTATATCAAGCAAAAAGTATCTTCTAACAATTACAATCGCTTTAGTATCTGCTGGTCAATGCCATTGGATAACAAGGAGGTGCACTGCATGCAATTCGCAGCTAGTGAAGGTGACGCTCGGCTTAACGTAACGCTGCCGGTTGCTGAAAGCACATTACCACTGGCAGTGTACAATCTTCCAGAGGGTCTTTTGCTTGTGACCATAAAAAGCAATCAGGACCAATGCAACAGCTTCGAAGTGACGAAGATTTTAACAAGTGGGCATAAGAGCTCATTCGTGATTGATGAACTAGACCTACACTGTAATAATGAGTTTTACATCAATGCCGATGTAAAGGCTAGCGGAAAAGAAATTTGTTTCAATTTTGTAAGTGAGGGACCGGTGAACGAGGGAGAGACATTTATAACAAGAAGCATGCAGTATCGAAAAAAGTGTGTTTCAAAGCGTGATATAGCAAAGTTGTAAACGTGATATATGATGTAACGTAGCTATATTATAATAATAATTCTATCCTACTCATTCTGTAATTCCAATATATAATTTTAGCATTCGAGATAATCTATTTTTTTCTTAACCGATATCGAATCTCGCAGTCGATCTCGAATTTCGAAAGGAGTAAAAGAAAGTCAATAGGTGCCACGCGTAGGGCGCTAATTGACACTAGTGTAAAATAATTTTGTATTTTTTACTTTATGTTATATAGTTTATTTAATTATGAACATAAATATAATATAATATTAAAAAAATTTAATTTGACCAAAAAACCAATGAAAAGCTTTACCAGTGTTTTGTCTATATTTCTTAAACAAAAATAGATAATGCTTTAAAACAAATTGTGACATATTCGACAAGGGTTATGCACCAAGGACGCAAAATGTATCATTCTCAGCGAGCTTTGGGGCCGAGCGTAGCGAGATTTTATATCACCTATAAAGTTATAGTTTGATGTCAAATTACAAAATTTTTTTGTACACAAAAATAAAGATTTCACTGTTGAATTTTCTTTAATGGGATAATATTTTAAGACGGAAGAGAAATAATTTTATATATTTATATATTATAGCGGTATAATTTCATCGCAGTTTATACAAGTGTGTAACGTAATAAAAATATTGACATACGAATTGAATTTAGCTTTATGTTCTTGAATATTAACCAATGAGAACGCTAATAAAACCGTTACTATTCAATTCGAGAGTTATCGCGTTGGCTTTGATGAGTGGATATAATAAATTAATTTTGACATTTTGATATAAAATTGCAAATCAAACTTTTTAAAATAAATTTGATGGCATCGAAAGCGCACACCCAGAAGCCCAATCCTTAGCCAACTAATAAGCAAGGCACTCTACTTATTCAAAGTCGCATTATCCAGAGAATGCGAGAAACCTCTGCATTAAACCAGCAAAAATGGACCTTCCCTTACCCGCGACGCGCGCGCAGGGTAACTGTGTCACGAATAAGGGAAAAGCAGCATCGCGCGAGCGCGCGTGTGGATAAAGTTATTCATCCTTAAAACCTTAGGCGGTGACTTAATGATCCTAACAGTAAGATGTCGCGGAGCCGCAGAACCGCAGCGAATAAGTGGGTTCGCCCGTATAAATAGGAAGAGCAGCGTCGGTGGCGGCGGCATCGCGATACCGTTGCGGTCGTGGTATAAGGGCCGCACAGCTGGCTGCCTCCCTCCCTCTCTACCTCTCTTGGTTGGTTGAGCTCTGCAGTGATGCGATCGTGATCGATGTAGATCGTTCCTTCGATCTATCGCCGCCGATGCTGGCACACCGGTGGTGCTGTCTCTCTTATATGCGCGAACGCGCGACTACGGATCTCTTTCCGGGTCACGTTACAGGAGTCGTCTCGCGCGATCGCCCACACATATGAACAGTGAGATGCGCGTAAGCACGCATAATGATTTGGTAATTTTTGTAAAAGATTTTTAATTTATTTTCATGTTTCAGGTCGATGACTCACGCGCTTTAAGATAAATAATAAATATAATTTATTTGATAACATTTACATAAATGTTATATTCATTAAAAATTGGGTTGAATTATTTTGAATAATGCAGCCTAATAATTTTGATAATTTTCAAATATGATCGATCATCGCGTACTCAAAAATGTTCTAAGCGTCAAAAGATACAACTATGACCAATATTCCGTCGATAATATAGATTAAATTTTTACCAACAGTTGGTGTATTACCAGTTAATGATATACAGCGTCTTATAAAATAATATTAATATAAATACATATCAAGAATGGATACTTCATTTTATTTATTTAAAATGTTGAGTAAATAAATAAATTTTTCCATTCTTATATTACTTTATTCAAATGGTAATTTATCGGTATTCTAATGTTATGGTGTTCAATCAACAGATGGGGGAAAAATCACTTGACAGCCATATTGAATACACTTTCAGAAGCCGTAGTCAAATAAGTGTGAACAGTTAGACGTTAGCGTCTCCGTAAACCAAATGCTAAGCAACGATTCTCGGCGTCGTTTCAGTGTTCCCTCAAGGGGCGCGGACTTAAACATCTACAAGTCGATTAAAGCATCTTTGAAATGAGTGAGTGCACTGCTACAGCTATTAAATTAGGATGTAAAATGTAGTATACGTTGTTCTGCATTATCGGCAGTACGTGATACGCACGTGTGTTTACGAAATATTTAAAAATAAACATTACTTTGACGTTTGCTCACGCGCTACTGTCACATCTACCCGGTGACAAAGTGCTTGACAGTATAGATCCAAAATATAAATGCATTTAACTTTTTTCTAATGACATTTACTACGTACAGATGAAAACGTACATATATTGTAAGCGTCTTCATCTACACACTTGCGTATAGGAGAGGTCGTACACCTCCTACCAATGGACAGGTGGCCTACTCCTCCAATCATTTTTCTGCTGCGAGATGTCGAAAAAATCTTATTCATCACATAAAATATTCATGTTTCAGCCCCAAGTCCAAAAATGGATTTCAAAATACTTTTTTACATTCTCTGTACGCTGATTATTTTCACATCAGTGAAAATAGCCGACGCCGGTAATTATTCAGATATTGACTTGCCGGAAAGTCATCTAAAATATTACTTTAATTCATTTCCTGGCGTGGCTAATGAATGCCGGAAGGATCCAACATGTCCATATAAGGTAAAGAAAATATTTCACGAGATAAAACTAGATTTAAACAAAAAATACAATCAAAATATATTTTATAATATTAAAAAATCTTTATAATACAAAAAAAAATATTTTTTTTATATATTGTACAAAATAAAAGAAAAATTAAATTATACATTTTTTTTTATTTTATCACTCGGTAGTTTGGTTAATGATAAATATATTAATGTATTTAACGATCTTCCCTAATAAGTTAATAATTAAATGAGATAAAATTAATTTTACAGTTATATATTTTAAGGAGTAATTTCTAATTTGAATATTACTAACTTTTATTATTATAGGAACATTTAAATCAACCAGGATGTTGGGGATACGAGCCACATTGTATACCTGAAAATTCATTTTCTATTCCTCGCTGTCCTGGTGATCATAAAGGATGGGTTGCCACAAAGAAGGCTCAATTAGATACATTTTATTCTCAAGGCGATTTTGGTTATATTCGGGATCAACGTAATGAATTGATGGTGTTATGTGAACCATTGTTTTTAGTAAGTAGCGCTAAATTAAAATGGCGTGAATATATTAAGTAACATCACTCGATAAACTTCCTTTTTCTGCATTTTATTGACGTCACATTTTTTAGGATGACTCATCACTAGAATGTTCGGAGCATATGAGATTTTGTCGGGGACGAAATTTAATGCTCAATTTTACTGATCTCATAAATAGGCCAGAACCTATTAGATATAAAATGGATGTTTTAGCGGAAGGACAAATTGGTGGTTATTGCACGTAAGAAATACAAATTTTCTTCAATAAAATATCGTAAACATGTAATTTATATTAACATATTTTTTCTAAAGCTTGCACGAAAAAAGACTGAAAGATAACACTGATCAAATAAGTCCTCTGCAATCCTGGGGCCCAGAAATAAGAAACTTTAAAAAACTACCTAGGAGACCAATAGTCGAAGGGGACTGTGATGTCGTCATTGAAAAGCCTACCTATATTCTTAAAATTGACGCAGGTATAATTCTATTGGAAATAGTACATTTCGATACTAGTGCGACGATTTGATTTTCTGCTCGTGTGACTGTTAGCGCCCGAGCGAATTTCATCAAAATTTTTTTTTTTGACACTCCGTGCGAGAAGTTTGATTTCTCGCATGCTGCGATAAACGATGCGTGCAAAAATCTCACTTCTCGCTCGTCGTGTCAAAAAATACGGT
>JAPYZO010005995.1:0-10939 GCA_030522905.1 Torymus flavipes | reverse complement strand
CGTCGAAGCTTCGTTTTATGAGCGCGGAAATCAGAAAATATATACCTCGTGAAAATTCTGACATGGTATTTAAGAAAATGTTTAGACACAGAAGCTTGTTCCATTTAGATCGCGTAAAAGTTGAGAACAGGTTTTCGACGTATAACTAGTCTCTATTAAAAATGATTTATATTTTCTCCGGAAAAATTTCTATTGAGATATACATATACATATACATTGTACGTAAGCAAAAAGTTAAATTTAATTTGTTATAAATATTAATGAGATTATTGTAAAATATTTTTTTTTAAGTATTCGAAAACCATCAGAAAATTTATGATAACGTCGTAAAAATGTCTGCACACATTAAAGAATGAATATGTAAATAGCTAAAGCCGAGCGTAATTATAAAAATAAAATGAGCATCCAATAAATAATCAAGTTAATTCCTTTTAGAGATGTACATGATATTCTTCATATTTTTATATGCTGAGGCCACGATGAAAATTAATAATTTAGTCAGGTTTATTTTAAAACGCCGAAACAAACGCGAAAACTACAACAGTACCGATCTCACTAATATATCTATTTAATTATGGACTATTCTCTGAGCTCATTGAAATTAAAACCATAAATACAAATCGTATATGTGTTGTCTTATCGATCATATTCTTAATTAATCGATGGATGTTAATTAATTAATGAAAAGTCTGATGTTAGCGGCAACCAATCACAGACTTCTTTTAAACGGACTTAACCAATCCTTAACGTTTTATTCCGGCTTCAAATTTCCGTCATCATTCTTTTAAGAGAGGAATAAGGCAGACGTACACCTTCAAACAATAGCACACACGCATATATCGCGTTTTCTCACATCAGCACCGCTGTAATCTCACGCGTGCAGTTATATATTATGTATACGCTTCCTCGTCGCAGTACGCGCTCACTTCCCTCATCATCCTGTACCTATACACCGGCATCCTGCACTCTCTCCATAAAAAAAAATCTCTCACCGTAGCACAAACAACAGGCGCCAACCAGCGCGGCAATCACCCAGCAGCGCGCCATATCGTATAAAACACTTGTCGTCAAAAACTTCACTGAAACTTCACTGAAGCGCACAGATGTATATAAACATACGCAGACATACACACAGAGAGAGAGAGAGCGAGCGCGCCTGCACGGCGGCTGTCGCACTTTCGAACTGAGGAGCCTCCCACCGAAAGCGAGCCTTTTACGCGCGCCGACGGCGAGGATCGCGCGGAGGGAGAGAAAAAGAGAGGAGCACGCGTATACATATATATGTATAGGAGTAGGGTATGCACTTGCACTTCTTTTTCGCACGCGCGCGTGGCGGAGGCTTTTCCCATAGGGAATATAGGTGCGATTATAATGGTCGCGGTGAAAACGCGAGTGTGTGTGATGTGCGTAGGCGGTGGTTAGATGTGGACGAGCGGCGCTCGTGATGGATGGGCGGTGGGTGGATGATGGGTATGTAAGTAAGTAGGGATTTTCTCTTGGATGTAGAATTCTGAGTACAGAGGTGGTGGTTAGTGGCGGTGGATGATGTGGTTGAGTGACTGATGTAGGTGGACGAAAGTCGTTTTCCAAGGTACGTTCGCCCAGATGAAAACGGAAAAAAGAAGAAAGAATTATGATATGATTGATATGCTGGTAAGAGTTTAATGAAAATAATTTTGAATGGTATTAAAATATTTCCATATTTTCGTTATCAATATATTCATGTATTGTCAATAAGAGCTTGTTGGGCGCAAATAATATTAGAAAAATAATAAACTTAAATTTATACATAAATTTATATCGTAAATGATATATCGTCGTTCTTTGATAAATTTTAAAATACTCACTATTTAAAATCAAGTGAATAACCTAAGCAATGGGAAAAAGTTATACCATTGTATATAAATAAAATTTATATGCATTTACTTTTAAAATGAAATAATTATCAGTATAATATCGGTTTGCTATAGTAAAGAAAAATGAAAATAGCTAGCAAAAGATATATTATTTTAGATAGTACGTTTTTAAAACATGTGCTAAATACACCTGCAGACTATAATATATTATACCCAAATCATATAATCATCCCACGACAATACCTCAGCAAGAAAACTTGTCACAATCAAAATTGTTTCCCCAAATTAAGACGAGCATGATATCATTTGCCAAGGGAAATTGAGATCGATTGCGATTTACTGACTCGCTGTACGCACGTACAAGAATACAGGACATGTCGGTATGACTGCATTGAAGAGCATCAACACAATCGAGCGTGAACGCGACTCGCATATATAACTCTCAGTCACAGGCAGCGGCATATATATAAACATATATAAATATATACGCGGGACGCGCATATGTAATAGGATTCGGCGAAAGTCACATATTTCATGTTATATACTCTCGATTTTTACCGTCGCGAGCGTCGCACCCACTGACATATATTGTTCAAGCGAACCAATACTTATATATATATGCTGCATATAATCCGATCGATGATTATCTCTGTAAAGGAAGCGGATACACGTTTTATGCAGGTGCACGTGTGTTAAATTTAATGTGCGCGTCCGAATATTTTTGCGGGTTTTGACGGATCGAAGTCGGCTGTGTCGGCTAAGTACGCGTAACATTAGACGATGCAGATTGATCATGTCGGCGAAATTGGAAATTAGCGAAAGATTTCGTAATTGGATACGGCGAGAGCGAGCGTATACATAATTTTTCCGGATTATTAAGTGGCGCCGGTTTCCGTTTTGCCAGAGTTATTATTAGGCTATAGCTCGTGAAGTTAGCTCATATATGGAGCTGGAGAGGAAAGCTTAGCGCGAAATTAGTTTATCTAGGATAATTCCTGTTCAGATTTTCACTTTGATTATTATTTCGCGGCGAATGTGTATGTATATTTATATAATAAATCATCGTTGGGCTGCAATGTGAGAGCTTTTCGTTTATGTGTATGCGGGGCACGTGGCAAATTAATGTTCTCATGCCAAAATGATCAAGTACCGAAGAGCGGTGTGCAAGATGAGATAAATGACGCGTTTTTCATATATCTGTTTTCTATTTTATTTGCTTAGGCGATGCTCTTCAAGTGTATATATAGGATACTGATTTCCTGAGGAATTTTCAATTACTATTAAACATGATTGAAGAAAGACCTGTTTTGAATTAAAACCTTATGACTTAGAAGTGATGAGTTTGAATATTAATCGAATAGATGTTATTTTAGATTGAAATTTATGTACTTAACTGTACGTAAATTTTTAATTATTAATGTGCAATTACTATAGTTTACTTTTAATTCAATTACTTAAAGGCTTTTTATTAATGATGGAAACTCGCGGTTTCCAAAGGTTGTACCAATATTTTATTGAAAAAAATGTGTACAGTATATCTATGGCTGATTGATACGAACGAAATTTATGTGCCCTTCGTTGATCATGTCCTCCTAATATCTTTAGTAACGTCATGTTCCATTTCCGACATTCCGAATACGACAAATCCTGATTGGATCCCATTAAATGCAGTAGCCACATCCCGAATAGAATCTATATACCTACCAAACAAAGACGAATCGAAATTCGTTGTAACGTTTTGTAAGTATAAAAATTAGTTCACTTCTTAATATATTTATAGCAAAAAAAGACAGCAAATTTAAAAAAGTATATTAAATGAGATTAGATAAAGCAAATTTTATTTTATCTATCGTAGAAATGGTTTATGGTCCAAAAGACGAAAAGTTCTTTGGTGTTCATATTCTCCTAATCCTTCTAGGTACCTATTGCTTCACTTACGTCCAGTTTTAGACAGCCAACGGACGTCGCGAATACCGAAAGTGCGTATATTGAACGCGATAGAATCTGATTGGATAAAATTTCGCACGTAATTTATGAAATAAGAAAGCATTTTTTATTTTATACGTTGCGAACGACTTATATGAAATTAATAGCTGCACCGTTAATGCTTCGAAATAATTTTTTTAATTAAATAATTATATCCATAATATCAATTTTTAGAACTTCATAAATATCAATTAAAAAATTATCTTTAAAATTTTTAATAAATAATATTACTTCGCAAATTTAAAATTTTGATTGAATGTGTGTTGCATGATTTTCGAGTAAGTATGTTTAAAATTATAAAAACTTCAAATAGGTAGGTACTATAATAAGCTGTAATCAAAATATACAAAAATCTAACCCAAATTGACTAGACTATAGAACTAAAACGAAACACTCCTCTAACATCATGCGCTCCTGATAGCTCGAGCAACCTTACGTTTCATTCTTGTCTCGTCTGGCCGACTTTCGAGCACTCTGTTTCTGTCCCGGATATTCCGCATTGAAACACATATATAAGTGAAACATAGTGTGAACTTTCTTTCGTCGGCTGAGCTCCTGATAGCTGCGCCGAAAAGTTGTCTTATTCTTCACTCGCATCAGACATTTTTCAGATGTCTTACAAGTTAAAGTTCGCTTTGAAGTGCAGCTGATGGAAGAAAAAGAGCGGCTGGGTCCGATAAAAAGCGATGAGAAGACGAGTTTAAGAGCGTAATAATTGTAACAGATAAAAAGTAAACTTATGATTATAAATTTAAGTATTATTATAATTGTATTTATTTTATTATACTTTGAAAAAATACAATAAAACTTTCTTTATTAACAAAAAATGTGTGCATAAAAAATCAAAATTTTTTTAAGAATAATAGTTTCTCCTTTCATAACTAATTTATTAGTTTTGATAAATTATTCGATTCATGTTTATAGTAACATACTTTATTTAAATATAAAATATTTTATTTAATTTAATTTTTTTACAATCATTATTGTTACAATATTTAGCGCCATTTCATTTGTAACACACCTGCAGTCTGCTACGCTGCGCAACAATGCGAGTGCGCGCATGCGCCTTGAGTTCGAGAGTTTCCAGGTGTAGGAACAGTGCAAACAAACCGGCCGACGTAAGCACTGCGGGTTTCAGTCGGTTTTCAACAAGTTTTAGTTATTTTTAATGACTTTAGTATAAAGAAATGAATTTTTTGGTGTTAATATGTAATTTATTTTTGATACTCGCCATTGTCAATGGAACTTTGTCTCCCACGAAAGGTAAGAAGGTGAAAAAACAAAAGCCACCAGAAGAAATAGAGAGAAAGGTGAGTACGGCACATGAAAATCAATATTTTGTTATCCCAATTTAGCAATATTTTAAGGGCTATATTTTATGTCACATTGTTGATTTTATTATTTAGAAATATATGTTTTTTAAATTTATTATTAGTTGCATGGATTGTAGGTTAAGTAAAAGTTTTTACTGTTTGATATAAGTATTTATTTTTTATAATAATTTTATTAAAACTGTGATGTTTTCTTTTATAGAGTGGGCCTATTGAAAAGGATGTGTTTCAACGATATCTAGTCAAACGAGATCCAAAAGTAACGGATATATTACGTGAGTCTGGAGCGTATTACAATAATACAAAGCTTAAGCACTATGTATCAGGCGAAATTCTTGGATATATTACACCGGTAATTGATGTTATCTATTAATAAGGAAGCAGGATATTAAATTTAGGGGTTGTTATTTGGTATATTTATTTGATTTTATTATTTGCATATATTTTAAATCCGAATGTAGAATGTATTTGTAACTGTAATGATTATTTAGAAATATTTTCAAATATAAAGTATAATACTTTATTACAAAGAAGTAAATAACTTTAATTAGTTTGTCAATCATAATTTACTTTTTATATTTTATAGTGGAACACTGAAGGCTATGAGAATGCAAAGAGATTTCATGGAAAGTTTGATATGGTCTCACCAGTTTGGTTAACAATTAATGCTAGAGATCCATTCAAAATACCAACACATGATCTCCAAAAATTATGGCTACATGACATGAAAGCTGCTGATGATGAAAATCATGTTGTCAAAGGTAATAATAAATCTCTTTCTAATGGTATTTATTTCATAGAAATTTTTGTCAACTTATATGTTCTAACAATTGCAGTTTTACCAAGGATCCTTTTTGAAGGATGGTCTGGAGCTGATATTCTTGAGCTTAGTAGTAATGTTGAAAAGAGAGACAAATTAATACAAATTTTATGTGATTTAGCTGAGGTCAGTAGAATATGACATTTAATCATTTAAAAGAATTTGTATGTGTATTATAATTTTTATTGGGTTTCTGTTATTTTAGGCTTATCAATTTGATGGATATGTTTTGGAAATGTGGAATCAATTTGTATTTTCTGGAGCAAAGAAAAAGACCATTATTTCTATAATCACTTCAATGGCAATTGGGCTCAGACAAAAAGATCTTGATATTGTTTTGGCTGTTCCTCCACAAAGAGGGTATAACTTCATAATACAATATCCTATTTAATTAAATTTTTTCAATAAAAATTAATTCACTTATTGAAATGACTATAGGATGGATACAGAACTTTTTACTAAAAGGAATTTTGACGCTCTTGCACCACATGTGAGGTATTTCTCACTCATGACATATGATTATTCGAGTGTACAACGTCCTGGGCCTAATGCTCCAACTGACTGGATTAAAAAGTGTATTGAATATCTTGTTCCTGACCGTAAGGACATAAAGAGATCTCAAATATTGATGGGATTAAACTTTTATGGCTATCACTATACACCAACAGGTGGTGGTCCTATTGTTGGATCCCAATATCTAAAGTTCATTGAAGAATTAAATGCTACTAAGGGAAAATTCAAGTATGATGATCAGAGTGGAGAGCACTTTTTTGAACTTAAGTGAGTAATGCTATACAAAAAAGATATTTTTTATGTAATTATTCTATATATTTTTGTCAAAATAATTTAGAATCATCAAGATTTTTTGTACATACATCCAAATCTTATTAGTTAAATTACAGTACCTTATACTACATACATTTAATACGTTTTTATATCGCGCAATTTCAGATCCAGCAGTGGTGGTTTCGTCTTTTATCCAACACTCTACTCAATTATGCTCAGATTGGACCTTGCCGCTGAATTACAAACGGGCGTCGCAATCTGGGAACTTGGACAAGGACTGACTTACTTCTACGATATACTGTGATATTACTGGCGAAAACGCACAATAAACTTTCCATTTTTTACATAAGAGAAGACACATTTTTTCGTTCTATAGTCTAATATTTACAAAAGCACGATATTTTTCACAGTCAAAAAGGAAACAGATTCGAGAAATTTCGTTATTTTATCAATTCTGAGCCTCGTCCCCTCAGCATCATCATCGTCTGTGGTCCTTGGAGAATGTGGTACATAAGAGACCAGCACATTTTTGACGGCAGTAAACTGTAATTGAAATGTTTTACCGCCTTTAGTTGTTACAATATTCAATTTGTCGGTAATTTATAAATTTTTCACTTACAATTTGAGTGGCAAGACATATCGAATGACTCCGGGCAAGATTACTAAGGTTTCGTTCGTTGCTATTGCTGCCACAACTTCACTTGCAACATAATCTGGTTCGAGCATCGGTCTCAACCTGTAAAAGCGTAAAAAATTAACGTAACGATTATTATTACTGTTAGAATTTTAATATTAAGTTATTAAAGAAATAGGGCAATTTTATAATTAATATCTTTGTTACATTTTAATTATTGTTGATCATTTCAATGAAATGTTTCAAAATTTTTATATAAATAAAATGGTTTTCTTATTACTATTAATAGTTTATTATTACTGCAATTAATTTACCTGGGCTTTACTCCGCTGAACATACCAGTATTAATGAAATATGGGCAGATCAATGTGGTATTGATTCCGTCATATCCGTGAGTCTATACGAAAAAAACAAATATTTATGTTTATAGAAATTCAAAGACTACATGTAAAAATATCTGTGTTAAACGATTATCCACCTTCAGTTCAGTGTAAAGGCTCTCGTGATATCCGACAGCTGCAAACTTTGTAGCTGAGTAGTCCGTACAGTTATAAGTTCCTAATTGTCCTGCAACACTTGCAATGGTGACGATGTGACCGTGATTCTCCCTCATCATTTCTCGCAAAAACGATTTCGTCGTCTAAAAGGATAAGTAATTTACAAAATAAAAAAAAAAAAATATAATGAGTTATAATTGAAGAACTGTGTTCTTAATGATGTAGCAAAAAGGTACATGCCCAATAGTGCGAAATGATGTTAACTTTGAAAGTGCGCTCGATTTCATCGTCTGGGATGTCCAACAAAGTTCGGCCGTAAACGTATCCTGCATTATTAACCAATATCGTCACCTGAAATCATAAAGAATCCAATGTTAAATCTTTAATTGCTTCATCAGATTTACTTTCAAAAATCAGATCGATTATCATAAGATGGGTGATAAGAATATAACTATTGACCAAAAATGAACTACATTATATAATTAAGGGCAAAAAACATTGATCGTACGAAAAATTAATAAAGACAAATATGTGATATAATAAAATAATATTTATAGTAATACGTATGAGCTCGCAACGTCAAATAAAAAACGTGTGCATTAATAAAACAACGGTACCTTAAAATTCTTAACTTCAAACAACAGTTTTAAAAAAAAACAAAAAACAACACTCAAACAAAAATAAATCAAGCGTACCGCGACCGTGCAAGAGAAAAGCTAGATTAATTTATGCAAATTACACCTATAAAGACACGCACGCTTATCCGTACATATATATACAGTATGTATATTATCCACTTACATTGCCCACATCAACTTTGACGGCTTTCGCGACCCTGTACACCTCCTCGCGATCTGTCACGTCGCAGACGTAGGTCCAGCATTTGCCACCGGTCTCCTGGATCAGCTGAGCTGTCTCCTCGAGACCTGAAAGACCAAGATAACAACGTTATAGTTATAGTCATTCTGCAAGATTTAGAGAAAGTTCGCGGACGTTTCTCGACGGCGTTGTTTGCTGATTTGTCGTCGATTGGATTTTAAGATATGACGATAGAATAGGGTTTTAATATAGATATTGAGAAAAAAAAACTTTTTTTTAAAATAGATATTTGCTTAGTTATTTAGAATGGCGTTTATTAACGGTTTAGCAGTAAATGTTCAAAGAGGAATTTTCATAAACAATTGAAAAGTGGTATCTTAGAAATTTTTTCTTGCGTGGGAAAAAGGTATTGTAAAACGAGAACATAAAGGATGTATAAACGCGCGAAACAAGATTTTTAATGCGTCCCTTGTGGACATAAAGTAAACATAAAATAATGCAAAGAAATTTTAAAAAAGTGTATTAAAAAAGTAAATCGGAAATGATGATGACAGTTAGCACCCCATCGGCGCATGAATTTAGAATTACCCGTGAGGCGAGACTGGCTAAACTCCGCTCTCTCGCGGATAATATATAAACACTATTATACCTAGTGGCTCGAGTGTGAATCAGAATAGTCGGTGACCCGGCGCGAAAAAAGGGTAGGCGTGATATTTAAGAATCTATAGTTAGAATAAACGCTATACTGCCTTACCGATTCCATCTCCCGTTATATAGCTATATATACCAAAAGAAACTATAACTCACAGCCCACGTGCGCACCTCTATACCTAATAAAATCAAATCCTCCGCGAGATCTAAACCGCCGAGAAAGTTTGCAGGAGTCATAGACACCGAACGAGCATCATCTCTGCTCGCTTTGGAAAGCCACAGACAAAATATCTCACTTTCGCTTAAATATGCCACGAAAATGACATTTCGCAAAGTTTTTAATCGGTGCAGGTTTTCCAGAAATAGAGAGAAAGAAAGAGATTGCAAGAAGTTCGCGGCGCACGGTTGAGTTCGCGTGCATGGTTACGCAGATGGTAGATAGGTATACTTATAGAGCGGTTTTACGAAACAGAGAGTTGCAGGCTGGACGATCGATGTTTTTTTTCACCAGTCGAGCGTGTTTCGATTGACCGGTGTTATATGAGGGAAGTGGATTTTAAGCGAGCACGTATGAGTGCAACTGAAACGGGTTAACGATTCTTATAGCGAATTAAATAACCGCACGGGCTCATTATCGAACCGTATAAACTCGTAGTTATGAGATTCAATTAAAATGTGATGCAATTCGCTTGAAATTGCGCATAAAATTTGTATGTTACAATAAATTATCCTGTTTACTTGTTCGTTGACGCCTGTATGTACGTATTTTTGTATATCCACTGTAAATTGTACGAAAAATAAGGATAATGCAGAGCGAAGTAGCGCAAGGCTGTACTGTGCAATAAGTCGCTCAAATCGGCCACCAAATAAACAGCGCGATCAAGCCTAAAAAAAGTACACGACTTATACCTGTTGTGAAACTTAATTTCAAATTACTCAACGGATGAGTCTCTCGAAACCCGTCTGTCTCGTATCTTTCCACAAAATATTTCCCTCGAAAATTGCTTGTCTCGTATTTTTTCTGGTTTAGACGACGCGCGAGTCTCGTCTTCTCTGCGCTCAACGACTTGCTGCGCTTTTCTCAGCCATATTATTATATCGCCACGAGAGAATTCCCGCGCATTTGCCTGCGGGTGTGACACACGCGTGCGCGATCCTTGACTGGAAAAAAAAAATCTTCAGCTTATGTTTGTTCGCGGGAAAATGGGCTCTTACGACGAACAAACACTATAGGCGTGCATTTGTGTTGTGACTTCGTATATGAGCGCACGAAAGTCTATTGACCTTTTGGGTTTCGTCAAACACTCGTGGAATTATATTGGGCCATTTTCACTTTTTACCGATAAGATTAGGCAGGATTTTGAAGTAAGTATATAAAGTGGAACGAGTTGCGACTTTAGTATTGTTTGAAAAGGTATATAAAAAGAAACAAAGAATAGTTTATATTGAGTTTCTTGTGTTTTGATTGAAAAATTAAGAAAATAAATAATGGTTTCTTAAAACATAAAAAAAAAACGATGGAAATAGTTGTCGTAATTATTGCGAAAGTTCTGCATGCA
>JAPYZO010005993.1:0-17050 GCA_030522905.1 Torymus flavipes | reverse complement strand
TTTTTTTTTCGAATTAAATATTTGAAAAGTATTATATTTTTTTGTGTAATAAAGCGATTCCCTTAAGATTACTAATTTTTTTTGTAAGATGCGTATACAATTCTGTCCAAAAGCAAAAAATTTCATTTATTCGGAAGAATCAAATAAGTCACGCCACAGCGTTCCAATTTATTTTTTCCCCGTTAATAAGCGTCCAATCCCCTTTTATATACAACAATTTCGCCTCGCCTAGTTAATACCAATTACCTCTTACCTTCTTCATTTGCCTCTCTGAATCCGCTACGTCCTTCTCTCTCTCCCCCGGGCTCTCATTTTGTTTCACCGCCTCTCCCGTCCGTATATATCTATACATACGTATAAACCGTCGTCGTGCGGGGGCACCTGCCTCTCTCTCTTCTCGGGGCGTCGCACGGGGCCGATCGATAAGGGCGACGACGCGCGCTAGCTAGCTCTGCGAAAAGAGAGAGAGAGAGAGAGAAAAAACTATAGCACTAGTATATTGCGTTCGCAATTATAAACTCTCTGCGTCGCACTGTTGTCGTCGGTGGACTCGATGTAGGGCGCGCGTTGCGCTCCATTTGCGATGCGCGGACGCTGGGCAAATTTATATTGCTGCTCGCGAGCGCGCGCGAGAAAAGAGTGCAATATAGCGTTCTGCGCGGGGCCTCTCGCCATCCGATAAGCGACGATAAAAGTCTATATAAGTCGGCATATCTCGCCGGTGGGCAATAAAGCTCACTCTCTCGCTCGCTCTTTCTCTTTCTCGCTCGCTACAAGCTAGCGCTGTGAGAAATAGGTTCGCCTACTGTACCTGTGTGTACGTACGTATATGCATATACGTATAACCGTATAAGAGCTGCGACGCAACGAGAAGTTAATGCAGTTGGCAAAGCAGGAGCTTTCGAAGAGGAGGAGAGAAACAAAAGAGAGAGAGAGCCGTGTGGGCCTGTGGTCCTGCGATTGTTGTACGCCGAGTCGACGAGTTGTATTGATTTTTGTGCAATGAGGTGGTTTTTGAGAGGGTGAGTCTTGTTAATTTATCTTGTCCTTCTCTCCTTCGCTATGTATCTTCTTGCGTAAGCGATTCCCAAATATACTGCGTTGGCCGTCCTCCATGCTAGAACAAATTTATAGATTGAATATTCAAATTCTTCAAATTCAACGAGTACATAATTCTTTTTCCTAATTTATCGTACATGTTCCATGAGCATTTAGACAGCCTTAATATTCATTTTATTCAGTACAAAAACAAGTTCCTCACCACAGCATTCGAATCTATTCTCCGATCCATTGCACCGATTCTTAAAAAAAAAATGCCGACAATTTTTCAGACTTTTTTTCCACATCTCGCGCCGAGTAGTAGACACCTGTCCGACAGTATATTTTTCATTTTCGTTGAAATTCCCGTGGCCGTCCGGCGGGAGACTATAGTCGCCAGTATAGTATATATAGCCGGGTAGAAAAATGGAGGCGAGAGAAAAAGGGTAGACCGCGCGAGAGCGCGACGACCCGTCGTATAATCGACGGCGACCTAACGGGATATCGATGAGGGTTGACCACTGCACTCGCTGTCCCTTTTTTCTCTCTTTTCCTTTTTCTACTACTTTCTCTCCCTTACCTCTTTTTTTCCGCGCTCGACGCACGCGCCTCGCTGTTTCTTTTTCGTCGAGGGGAGGGTTACGGCTCGGCGGCAGCTCTCTTTCGCTTACAATGTTTCTCTCCCCGCAGCATTTTCCACGGTCTTTGCTTTGCGGCCGAATATTTCGAATGGCGTCGGTTATGTGCTTTCCACGCTCCACGGGGTTCTATCTCTCGGCTCCCGAATGCTATACACGCGCGAGAGACTTTCCCTGGTGTCGTCGTCTCTCTTCGCCGAACTTTCACGTTTATTCTCGTTATATGCGTTGGGTCGGGGCGAATAAATGCTTCACTCTCGGGCTTTCTCGTGCGGCAAGAGTGTATACGTATAGCTTTTTTCCTCGGGACGATTTTCCTCTCTACCGTCGTTCTTTCTCTCTGTACGCGGATGTGACGTCGGGATGCTATAAATAAGAGGAATATATATATATGTATTTTTCACTTAATCGGTAATACAATACCTGCATGCGAATTCGCGCGTTTCGGACTACGGTATCGGATTACCGTGGAAGAAATTTAGATGCGTGTCGATTTTACGGTGAAACGAAAGAAGACTTAAATTAATTTTTACTGCCTGGACGAAAGGGAAAAAGTTTTTTTTTTTTTTTTTGTATTGAGTGTAGTTCATTTTGATACAGAAACTTACATAAACTTCCGTGAAAAATTGCGTACGTTCATTTGTACAGTTATTAACTTACACGTCATTTACTTTGTCAATAATCTTTACACGTTTAAAAGTTAGTAAATCTCATCAATTTAGTGATAATTAATTGTTTTTTATGCACTATAATTGTAGACCAACGTCTTTCGCCGTGTTTCTTTCAACTTTTATTTTAACATTTTGTTATAGATTCTTCAGAAACTTGTCCTATTTATAGCATGTACAATTTTTACAAAACAAAACAAAATTTAACAACAAAACACAAAATAATAAAATGGATCTAACGGAAATTTTTTTATGAAAAGAAAAGAAGGTCAAGCCTGGCCGAGGAAAATCTCTCATAACAGAAAGTAATACGTACCGAAGTTTATCGTTGGGCTGATATCTATATTCTCTGATCCCCATACCTATAGGGCGCTCCCACTGTTATATATATCTATACGCTCTCATCGCGAAATGTCTAACCCACCTCGGAAAATCTCACGCCTGCGCGAGCTCGCGCGGACCAGTTTATACGCGGGAAATCTGTTATCTCGTTTGCCCGCTCTGCCATTTTCTAGAAGTCATCCGGCTGGTGTTATCCTTATAGTTTCGAACTTGCTATCTATATACGGCGCAAACGAGAGCTGATGATCCATGTTCGTCAAATCCTCCAGCAAATTTCGCTGATATAACTGAAAGAAAATTGCGTAATAGTTAAAAAAAAAGTCTCAAAAAATATATTTCATAGTTTTAAACTCCATTTTTTTTTATTCAATTTTCTAAATTTGACCTTTAAGAAATACCATCAATATTGAAATCCTTTAAAAATAATATAGCTTGCAGTATTCGCATAATCATTTATTATGTTAATATCAGTGCTGAAACAGATAATACAAAAAAGATTTCTTCTCTATATTTCAGTAATTCTATAATCATAGTATGCAAACGTGTAAGTTATTTCCACCTGTATCAAGCGCCCCTAAATTTGAATATTCATGGCAGCTAAGAAAAGTTATTCGACGTACTTAATCTAATGGATTCCAATCAAACTTTCGACACGTAAACACGCGCTCTCGCTTGCGCGCGCCAAGTCTTCAGAACTCCATCCAACTCGCCTAATCCCCCGTATATCGTGGTATTAAAACACCATCCTTACTTTCCAGCTACATCGTATCCAATAAGGCTCCACCTTGCCTACAATTTTCACCTTTGAAAATAAACCGACCAATTAACGATTAATCAAGTACATATACCCCCACGTCAGAGTTCACATGATCCCGTAAATATTTGGCCCATAGTCTGAGTCTCGCGCACACGCGACTCGCATGCAGAAAGTTAGTTTACCGAGTCTTTGCGCAGCTCGGGCCGCTTTAATTAACGTCGAACGTCGGTTAACGACCTTCCCCTCGGCAAGTGAGCGCGAGAGCAGGACCGACAGAGAGAGGGCATGGCGCATGAGAGCAAACTTATGAGAGGCAGTGTATACACACGTACATGTACACGTTCAGAGCAGACTCCGGCATAATGAAGCGTTCACTCTACGGTAAACTACCGTCTAATAGTCGTGCAGGAGGGAGAGGGAAGCGAGAAACTTATTGTTTTGCGCGCGCGTTTACTTTGAGCAGACAGAGGAGAGTAGAATTGCGAGAGCGTGACCCGAAAAGAAATTCTCGAATGCGGTATATTACTCGGCTCGGTAAAACCAGTGGCGGGATTTGTATCGCTTGAGCGGCGATATTTTTCGTCCGTGTGCGTGCATTAATGCATAAAGTGTCCGGGAAAAAAGCGTTATGTCAGTATGACTCAAGGTTGAGTAACATTTTTCTTGTACGCATGAATAGTAGGCTTTCTTATAACATTTCTGATAATGATAATATTGTAGTAGTACAAAGTTACAGATTATGCAAATTGTATATGTTTTCTTACAAAAGTGAAATTAAGGTCTCAAACTTTATTTATTTCTGTAAAAGCATATGTATATTTTGCTGCTGTAATACTTTGTAACATTGTCATACAGTACAAAAAGTTGAGTTGCTGAAGTTAGCCTTGTTAGCGTAAATGCTTTTTTCACTCTAGATTAAAATTTTCTGTCCGAAAGGTTATTTCTTTATCTTAGTGAATATATTTAGATAATTTTTTTCGTTAAATTACTGTAGTTAAAAATAACTAACAATTCAAAAAGAAAAGTCGTTTTAATATTTTTCTTAACGTTACGCGAATAATATTTTTTTTGTAAAATTCTAAATTTTTACTTTATTTAAAGTTCTTTCGTAGAAAATTGAGTTAACTTGTCTAAAATATAAAAATTTCATATAAACTTTATTTATATATAAAAGAATTTTTCATGCGAAAAACAATTTTTTAAACTGTGATGTACTTGCAGATATATTCTTAGTATTTTTATAAAAAAATGGCGGGTAGCTCCACCCTTCAGATATGGTTTTACCTACATGAATTATTCACGAGCCCTTAGAGAAATATTTGTATTTTAGCCCAACGTATAGTTATCATCATTACTTATATTTTTCTCATATGTAAATTTTCTGTAAGCACGGAAAGAATTTTTTTTTTTTTACATAAACCGTAGAGTTTTAGAACATTTACTTAAAAGATTCTCTAATTTATAAAAAAAAATGTAGAGAAATATATTGAAAGTTTTCATGCTTAAATAATTTAGTAAGTAAAATTGTACACTGATGATTTTTTAATAAATTATTTTAAACTACGTTAAATCGTCCAAATAACATCTTATAACAAACGAAGGTATTCTCTTTTTAATCATACTAAGGACTGACTCAATGAAAATTCTTTGAATAATTTTCCTACAAAAAGTATTCCACTTAAGTCTTTCACTTCAGATTGTCTCCACCCAAAAGATAGGGATTTTAAGGTGGATGCAGGTGACGTGTAAGTGAAAGTATGGGTGGACCAAGAGACGCGCCCTGCTTCGCGGTGGTTTTGCCGTCGGGCGGGCGGGCTGGCGCTCGCGCGTGTGGGGCTATCGGAGGGGCTTTCGTATTTCGACCCCTAAACACTGGAAAGCCATCTCGCTTCTATCCATTTCATAGCCAGAGAGAAGTCTGGGTCTCATCTCCGAAAAGCCAAAGTCACTCTCATAAATGTGCGCTCGCGCGTGTGAGCTACCAACTTGGAGAACTCTGTCTCCTTGTCTATACTTATATACATGTCTCTCTCTCGCTCTCGCTTCCTCCTCGTCTGCCTCTATCTTCACTTTGGGGGGCGAACAAGTTCCCGGATAGCTTTATGCAGGTGAGCTTCCACGCGTATAAGCATACACTTATACGCCGGGAACAGAAAGTTCGAGCGAGTTAGCCATCGTCCTTTTTTCCTTTTAGTCCATGGGGGGAGAAAGAAAGATAAGGATGAGGGGCACGTAGAATAAGTAAAAAGTGGAAGATAAAAATATTTATGATTGTTAGATAGTTGCACTTTTTACTATCTTTTTAGGAACAAAGAAGTTTTGTATGAACTTCGTTGTGATCGTATAAAAGCATATTTTTTTATACATATTCAGCAAAAAGTGTATTTGAATCGGAAACATTTTCAATATTAACAGAATTCATCAGAAAATTACTGTTGATCGCGCATATTTTATTCAGATTGTACTAAGAAATATTATTTCCTTATACAGAGAAAACATTTTATACTACATTTTAGCATGAGATATTATTCATTTATGAATATTGTAATGAAATTACGTTTAAGATGAAACGTGTATAAATTGAAATGAAGAAGAAGATACTCAGTAATACTCAGTACTTCTTATTGCAGAAGAATAACCGTTAAATTTTGAATTATATGAGCTTGATTTTCCAATTTTCTGAGGATTTCCATATAAAATGGCGAATACTCGGCATCATCTTCCAGTGACTTATCGCTACACCGACCTACCGTCCTGCTGAATCGGTATATCCGAAGTCTATGAATTTCAAATAAGCTTACGGTTAAGATATCGCGATCTCAAAGTGGTTATACCTCAAATCATCGATTACGGCCGTAACGCTATAATGCTAATGCAACCACCTAAATATACTTCATCTTTATTGATTGACTCGTATTTACCTAGACCTACAGTTATATGTAAAATATATAGCTTCGGTATTTCATAATTTCCCATTGCAAGTATTTTTTCAAAAATATTATTTAAGATAATTGTATGCGCCGTCTTATCTTACAGACACATCAATAATATATGGATCAATTATCTAGTAAAACGAACTATAGAATTTAAAAAATGTTTTTCATTAATATTCTTAACATTAAAGAAACTGGTTTCGTCGCATTTCATTTCTAAATGTTATCCTTTTTGCAGATCTGGAAATGGAGTTGACGAAAATGGCGGCCTGGATCCTAAAGGGTAAGTTTCAAATTGATACTAAAAATATATTGCTTATCAAAACTCAACTAATTGTATAAATAAAATAATAAAATAATAATAATAAATAAAAATATCGATACAATATTTATGTACAGTTTTTGATACAATATCAAGTTTGTGGTGTCAAGAATGTATAGAATCTTGCCTTGTCTTGAAAATAACTTAACATTTTCTAATCGTAATAATTTATCGAAATAATCATGATAACTAATTAATAAAAAAAATTGTTCAACCTTTGCACAAAGGCGCCTTTATTAACTCAATAAACTTGTAGTTGCTGATGACTATACTTTGTGATCTAAAACGATCTAAAAAAATTAAAAGGCAACAAAAAATAATGCAATTACACGTAAAGGTATTGATTTCTGCAGATTTTTTGCATATGTCAAGGTAATAAAGTTATACAAAATTTAACAGTAGCAGAAAAAAGAATAAAAAATAACTTCATTCTAACTGTCAACATTCCGAGAATTCATTCCTAAAAGAAATCCGTGTATTGGTTATGTTATTTCCTTGCGGATTATCTGATGGTTTGTGCCGATTTCTTATTGAAGCGGATAAGCGTAAAATGCAACGTCACGTAGGGAAATATATAAAAGAAACCTGATTCTTTCACATGTGTCAAAGTTTAATATCATTATGAACAGTAAATTCGAGAACGTGTGCGTTTTGGAGCCAGTTAATTATTTTAATTTGACATAAGCGAACATTTTATTCCCATCATTTTATAATGAAAATTATACACGTATTAAGAACGCGTAATAAGACACGAAATGCTTTTGAGTGACAGAGATGTTTAAGGTTTTTTAAATCGACATATTTTAATATTTCAGCAGATTGTATTTTCTCGAAGTAATCACACATTTTTAAGTAAATTATTCGCACATTGCTTACTAATTTCATGTTTTCTTTTGAACCTTAAATAACTTTGCGCGTTATTCGTAAACAAGCAAAAAGCATCAAATAAGTTCTCTGAGTAATAAGAAAAAATATCTCGAAACTCGTTCTCCGCACATATACTTGAATATAAAGTACGTCGTAAGAAGAAGTGATGCAGGCCGTGCTTGACTACAAGATATTAAATAAGTATTTTAATCCGCAGTAAATTAGAATATCTCGACATGCAGATCTGAGCGAGAGATCTTCGTTAGGGTCCCACCCGAGATCGAGTAACCCAATCACGATCAGAACATCGGCATACGCGTCGAAATGAAAAAACGTGAGAGCTTAACTTAGAACGATGCGACGGAGGATTAGGAAAGAGAAGAGAGAGAGAGATAAAGAGAGAGAGACTTTATAAGCGTGGGCTGGACTACTCTCGTCGGTACAGAGGGTACCGCATTGATCGATCCCCGGAAAAAGCTTCGCTCCCATTGGCCAGCTACCTCGCTTCCCTTCCCCCAGCGCGTCACGAATTCGGCACGGATTCTGCTGCTCGCCTAGAATTTCGTGTAAGCGTAGCGCGGAAGGCGGTGGTGGGGGAGAGCGAGAGAAATCGGGAAAAGCCTGGGCGAGGGAAACGGGAAAATGGGGAAGGAGAAAAGCATTGTCCGTTTCTCTTTCTCTCTCACTGGCTCTCTCCTTCACCCCGGGTCGAGCAAATGAATGAGGGAAAAGCGAGGGGGGCCGTGCGAGGCGAGCTAGCGCCAAAAGGGAAAATGGCAAATCGGGGTGGCTACTGTGTGCGTGCTCGCTGAGTAAAGGAAAAATAGGGAAGGAAAAAAAATAAGAAAGGGAGAGAGACGTTGGGTGTAGGTAAAAGCAACTCTTTTCCCTCCGCCCGCTTCAAGGTGGAGAGGTCGTTTCTTATTTTCCGCCTTCCTCCAACTCGCAATGTGTATTATCAGATTCGCGTGGCTTCCGGCCTCTGAAAAGAAAATGATACGCTTCAGATAAATGGAAAAGATATAGTCAAGTAAAATGACTAATTTAACTTTATACATTTTTAAAAACTTTTTTAAATTAAAGATTGTCGGTAATTACATACATGTCAAAATTTATATTCCTGGATCAATAAATTAACATATTAAAACATTGCAAAAGTTTAAAATTTTCATACTTTACCACCAAAATATCGTTAATTTTACTTTCGTTTCATTAATATGGTTGGTTGAAGTATTTTATATCTTCAGAATCACAATGCTTTACAAAAAAATAATGAGATTCATTTATATATTTTTGCATAAATTTTCATGAGTTTAAAACATAATTAATGAATCTCTAAATTAAGATCTTTCTCCGGTAGCAAAAAATAAGAAGGATAAAAAAATAATTAAGAGAGTTAAAATAACTTTAAGAAGTTAACGAAGCTAAGAGTAAAAAATCAGAAATAATGATTTCAGAGTTAGCAGCTCGGAGGAGATATACACCAACAAATTAACCGGTTTTAGACCAGCTCAACAGTTTATCTTCAGGCTTCTATTTTGTACAGATTTTCTTTCTTTAACTTTTTAAAATTGACGACTAACATCTTTGTTTTTCTATCTATTGGTGTTGCTTTTAAAAATTATTTATTTTATTTAACCAAAATTTGAAATAAGATTGGGTCTATGGAGTCCTTAGTGGCAAGTATAGATTAAGTGAGGGAATGGTCCTAGTACCCGAACACAACCCAATGCCCAAACAAAATCATGAATATTTTGTATAAAACAATATCTAGTAAAAGCATCTATATAATTTATTTCATAAACAAGATCTTTAAGGTTTTGTTATTTTTCATATGTTAAAAAAAGTTATGGAAAAATTAATGTGATCTGTACTCGTTTGGAAACCGGGAAATTTTGGTGTTCTGGTACCGGGATATCTCTCTTATTAATAATTTGACATTTAACATAAAATTAAGTCCATATGTTTTTAGACTAATTTTATAGAAATTTAATTATTTTTCTGTCCTAACAGAAATTATCTACTTAAAACGACCTCGAAATCAGAAAATAGGTAGGAGAACTTGTTAGTTCATAGATAGCAATAAAACACTCTTTCCCTATTCTTTGCCTTTTTAATAGAATCTATGTACGCTGCGCACGCTCCATGTACTTAAGCCGAAAATTTTTTTCTTTTAATTTTAATGTATCTTTAATAACTGGTTTAATACTACAATACATTTGGAAATTATGGAAAACCCATACGAGAAATGCTGTTATTCCGAATGGCTCCTTATTTACATTTGATCAATAATAAATTTTAAGGTTAGAAACTATAAGCTATTCGAATATTTCTTTTCATGAAGTATTAAAGTTCTAAAGAATAAAATCTGAACAAAATATTAATATAATTTACTTTAAAGAATCTCATTTGCTTATTGTTTTGAATTCTAACATGTTATTTTTTTTAAGCTACAAACAATATTAATTTAATAATTATTTATTCAATACTTTTCACTTTAATCATTTGCATTCCAGTAAATAATAATCATCAAATAAAAATGCATGTTTAATTTTAAATTCTTGCGCCTTCAATCCAAAAGCCAATCACAAATTCAACACTTTTTTAAGAAGGGAATTGAAACTAGAATCCAATAATCTAAAAATATTTATATTAACTTTTCTCTGCGTTTTGATCTTATCATTAAAAATACCTAAATATAGTAAGTTGTTCATAAAGTTATAAATAATGAACATACAGAAAAAAAAACAATTTATACCACTCCTGGCATGGATACTAGCAAAAATTTATATTTTACGTCTGATTCTGTCTCTCACACATGTTTATTACAATAAGTCTATTATCTAGTCATTTCATAAGCACCAAAACTGGGTAACTATTTCTTGTTACTTATAGTTTTACTAGTGCGTAATTAATTAGGAATCTCTTTGTGCAAGACATTAGGGGTTGGTCCCCATTCTAACGACCTGTTATAAACTTCAACTAAAGTAAAAAATTAATATACTTTAACTATCAAATTTTTTAGATTATGTACCACATATTTAAATTCTACATTACAAAAATTGTATTTTCAAATATAACAATTATGATGTTAGCCAAAAAGATGAATCTCATTGAGGGGATGTTACCGTCATTACAGGGATCTACATCTTATTCCCAGAATTTTGATGTACTTTTAACTTTATTTTGACTTTTTTTATTGTATTCTGAATAACTTTCAGAATAGTAAATGACAAGAATATTGGATACTAATTTCTAAACAAAAAAGATTAGGGAGTAATATCGAATTGTCGGTAAACACATTATAGAATACATGTTCCAGCGCCCTCTTAATATAATTCTTATAAGGGTATACGTAGTTGAAACTATTTTATTTAAAAAAAATATTTAGGACTGCACGAACAATCTAGGGTAAAAAAATATTAAACAGACATTTTTAAATATTGTAATAGACAGTTTTTAGAATTAAAAGTCCGCAAACGAAAAAATCATGCAACCACATTATGCAAATCATTAATACTTAACAAGACTTATCTTTGAAGTTAAGTCAAATAATAGAAACACTCAAAACTTAAAAAATCAGTCTTGTTTGTCAATATTTAAGCGAAAAATTTTTTAGGTCTATGTTCTTTTCGTTTCCAGCCCTTTACTCGAGTAGAAATGAACTTAAGGAAAAATTCAGGACCTGCACAGGCGCCCTGATTCGCCTGTAAAGGTTTAAACGTCTATAATTTTAGGGCGGGTAACGTGGTGCGAGGCTGGCCTGACCAGCCTGGATTATTTTTTTTTTATAGTTTTATAATTATTTGCTATATTGGCAATGTATGGGGCTTCAAATTCGGAAATACTACCTAGATAAGTTTAGATAAGTATTTAACAAACTAAAAAAATTAGTATTAAGACAATCTGTTTAGGGCATACATATTACTCCAGCAGAGCTAGTTAAATTTATATTCTGGCAATTATGAACTTTCGTATTTTTATAATAATAACTATAAAAACCATTATTTTCTTTAAATATAAAATTGATACCCTAGCTCGTACAAATTTTTTGTTTTTGATAAAAAACAATAATTAAAACGAATAATTTAAAATTTTTATTTAAATGTTATGGAATTTGATATTTTGCCACAATTTACAATAAATTGTCAAAACAGTGTTCCCCCGATCAGAATATAAAATATTAAATATTGTACATAAATGAATAAGTTACGAAAATATTTGAATATTGTAAATTATTTTAAGATCATTCAGGAGTTAGACTACAGATACTATGAAAATGAATTTTATTACAGAATGTTTTGTGACCCAATCATTGAATTAACGCAAACAGTATTACTGATATGATTTGGTCCTTTTACATGCAGAAAATGATATATATATATATGCTCACAAAAATTTATATTATTTATACATAATTTGCTCTACAAAAGAATAATTTTTCAAATAATACGAACAAAAGAATGGTAGATTTATATTTTGAAAAAAAAATTAAAAATTCTAGGTTGTTAGATCCTAAAGATTAATATTTTTTGCTTAAATTGAAAAGTATAGCTACTAATTCATAGAACAAACTAATTATAAAAAATTTAATGGGTGCGATAATTAGAGAAAGTTGGAAAAATATAATTTCTTCACCTATTTTTATTTATTTATTGTTCAATTGATGAATATTCGTATGGATGATCTTAGAGATTAGATTAGTCTATACTATATAACCACATCTGAAATCACTAGTTCACATAAAAAAAAACTTTGTACTAAGTGACATTTTCCTTCGTGATTACTTATATCTCTGTAGAATGCATTTAACGAAATTCTCTTGTTCTAATACAATAGTAAAAATAAATTGAAATTATTGTAAAATCCCTGCATTGAAAACAACAACAAAAAATAAAATAAAAATATTTATAATCCTGAATTTTTATTAATTGTTATTTGGGTTCTATAATTAAAAATAAATAACATATTTCTATGTAAAATTTTAACTAATTAGTTGATACAAAATGTTTCTCGTAATAAATAAAATTTATTTTGTATAAAAATATCAGAAACTTATTTTAAAACTATTTTAATAACTAACCATGAGAAAACGACAATATGATAAATATGTTGATTTTTTTTCATCATTATATCACCACGGTGGTCTCTATGTTATTGATTGAAGGAGGCAAAAGGTTTGAAAGCATTCAGCGGGACGGGTGTCGCCATCTCTTGGCAAAATCGCCAGTAAATTTTGATCCGCCATTCGCTGCGAGCCGAGGGGCGAGGAGAAACGGAATTCAGGTAGAGAGCAGAATGGAACGGAGGATGGACACTTCAACTAGTGACAACCCCTACGCCCGACCCTCCTAAAACAAGGGGCTGTCGTTGGGGTGTAGTATCGATCCTCGCTCCACGTTACACGAATCTAAAACAGGCCATCTCTCGCAAATCTTCGCTCGACCTTTCTAAATTAGATGCAGATACGTGTGCCTTTTACGGAATTGCTTATTAAAATTGTACGATGTACTTTTCGACCACAATATCGGTGTAGAATAATTTTTTTTTTTTGTTGCCTCGATGTCAATTGTTTTTTTCTTTTTTTTTTCGTAACAAAAAAATTGAAGGTGAATTAAGTTTATTATTTTATTTTTTTCTTAAGCTATTATGAACAATCAAACGTTTTACTCTATATAGGATTGTATATTGCTCGTATTATTTAGCTAAAGTGTTTTGACTGTAGACTTTTATTAAATTCCCACTTAAATTCAGCTGGACATTGTATAGATGATTGGCTTGACCTCGTGGTAAATGTGATAAATGCACGTTTGTCTCAATTATTATTCGCAATCATGATAATAACAGTGACAGACAAATAAATCTTTCCACCCTATTATCACTAATAGTGAATATTTATTTAAACACCAGCCATTGCCAAAAGACGATTGTATTGTAATTGTATATTTAGTAAGTAAATAATAAATATTATAATTTGTTTTATTGCATCATACTGAGTTACTAAATGAATAATTATGTACTTGGTGTACAGAAGATTATTGATTAATATTTTAAATTTAAAATCATGTTTAAAAATAAAATCAATGCATAACAATTTAATAAAAAGTAAACTTGTCTTATTTTTTAAACTACTCAACATATTATTAAAGTTGATATACCGCGATGTAGTATATAGAAATTAATTTTTTAAGTTTAAACATATTTATTGATTTAAATTATACTAATTATGTATTGAAATGTTTGAGTAAGTCTATGTACCTTTTGAAATGTGGTGTTCATTAACAATATAATAAGTGTCGATAAAGTCACTTTCTTTAAGTCATTGGTATTTTATTAATCGTGAGAGTATTATAAGTTTATATTTTATTACAGTCCTAGGCAAACAAATTTTAATTTATTATGAAAATTTATATATAAAATAGCATTTTAATAAACAATTTTTAATAGATATCAATATAAATCTGTAAAATTTCAAAGGACATTATGTAATAATAATTCCTGGAGAATTATACTTAAAATCTGTGATTGCATTTCTATTTCAAGTATAATAATATTTAAAATTTAATTTATTACAATAAAAAATGGATTTTTTATATATCTACTTGATTATTTATAAAAATTTAATCAGTCAATACAACTAACTGGCCTTCAAAAATTGTTAATGCAATATGAAGTAAAACTTAGATTTTGCAACGAAGAATTATCAACGCGTTACGAAAACGGCGCGCAATTCCGCATCGTGTAACGTGGACTGCTCGTCCAGTAGCTTAGAGCTTTCTCTGCCAGATGGCGGCACAAAGCAGTGAGGGTTCGGCTTGCGGGCTAGTGGCCGGGGCAAGGCTCGAATCACGGCCTACGCCGCTATTGCCCCGGCCATGCTTCATCCGTCGGACCGCGTGTACGATACACTTGAAAAGATCTCGCTTTCTCTCTCCTTTCCCCCTTGCTGTCGCCTCAATATCCAGCTGTTTTTCCTCTCTCTCGCTCCCTCCTTCGATCGCAATGCCCCCCTGGTGAATAATTTATAAGCGCCTACGAAATTTAGCTACTTTATCCTAGCCGGCTTTGCGCAATGTTTCCGTCTTCTAAGAGTCTTATCTCGTGACTTCTCGCTACTAAATTCCCAAACCAGCTATCGATTTATGCGCGGGGATTTCTTTTTCAAGAACGAATATTTACGAATTTGTTTTGACGAAGATGTACGCGCGCGATAGTCGGTGTGTTTGGCTTGGCGGACGTCTAATTTAAGAGAATCCTACATTAGATTTTGTTAAATTTATTTAGTGGAACTGATGTGTTTATTGCTTTGTATTTCGTGAGTATATATTTCTCAATCAAACTTTATTATTTTTCAGAATTTTTCCACGCCTATTGGTATTAAATTATTCTACAATTCGAACATTTTTGTGAAAATGTCAACATTGTTTATTTAAATTGAAAGTGTATTATATGGTCAAAATTTTTAGTGTAGCGAGCAGGTAAATTTCTGCGAAAAAGTGTTCTTCAATAAACTTAAACGTTTTATTACAAGCTTTACCGATTCTCCTCGTGTAAGCGAGGGAGCTCCTCGTTAATTACTTTACAGCCTCGTATCTTCTTACTTCCATATTTTTACAGCTTTACCTCTTTGAATTTTTTCACGCAAATATCTTCGAGGATCAAATCTTGGATTTTGGTGGAACAAAAATTTTTCCTCGACGTTCATCGTTACTGGAAGGTCGAGCCAAGATGTACAAATACACTTTGCCGTCCCCAGATTCGAAAACAAAATCCCGGGAAACAATGCTTCATACTGTACCCTGTTTTCCCTTATCGACGAACACCTTTCTCCCCAAGGCTCTTAGAGAAAAATACCGCGGGTGGAGATTGGACGCATTCTTTCACATATATTTATGGACGTCCCCTATTCTCGGCGCTAGACTTTGATAGTAGAGTTGTGAGAAAGTAAACATCGATTTTCTTCTGTGTCGTTTCAGTAAATTTGATTTGATATTTATTTAAGAAAATTGAATATGATTTTTATACCAAGTTTCAATAATCGAAAAATATTTGAAATAAGTATTTTTGGCTTGACGTAAAATTATTCATTGTTTTGTATCATAAATTTAACAACATTGTTTCTGATATAATGCTGATTAAAACTGGTTTTCCTTTTTTATTTAAATGTTATTTGGCTTTTAAAGACGTTACAGCCACAAGTGATTATCAAATGAACAAAAAATAATACTGCATTTATTTTATATCATGCTAAAAATATGCGCTTATAAACAATCAAAACACGTTTCGTGTAGTTTGGGATCTAAAAAGCTTACGGAGAAAACTAATTTATTTCACAAATAAGGAAAAATAACACAATGAGATATATGTCGCGTGGGTGGGGGCCATTGAACGCGGGCATAGCCCTAACGCGTTTTCTCATTATGCAGAAAAAAGGAGGCACGAGAAAAAAATTGTCAGAGGGGGGAGCAAAGTCCTCGTCGTCGAAATAATCTCGACAGCTGTGACGCGCATCAGCCATGTACGCAGCGTGTGCGCCGCTGCCGACGGAAAGCGAGTGAGACAGAACGAGAGCGAAAATGCAGGAGGGAGAGCCAGAGTTTTTCTCCACCCCCGGGTGGTATAAAACTTTTCGACTACCTATTTCGCGGGATGCCGGGGGCATTCGCGAGAGGTGTGTCACACCGCCGCTTCATTTGCATTCTTACCCGGACGGCAAACGTTTTCAAAATCGCGGGAGAAAAAATTCGTTTTCTCTTCGGCGTGTCCCTCTTTTTTTCGCTCTCTTTATCTCTCGCTACCGGCGGAAGAAGAAGGATCGCTGAGTTTTTTAGGCAGCGGTTTATCGCCAGCCGTCGGAACGACGCGCCGACGTCAATTTCCCGTAATTTTTTCAAAAGTTGAAACACTCTATTAGCGAAACTGTAGACCAGAGCCACCAGCTGGCATTCAGCTGTCAAAATTTCAAATTTTGGAAGTCGAAGTTTTACGAAAATGATGTATATGCAAAAGGGGATTTTTTTTGTGAAACTTTTAATTTCTTAATTAGAAGAGAAGAGAGGGGGCGTAGAGAAATAGTTTGATGATGTCGAGATACGTCGAAAAATTTGTCGACAGTTCAGGAAGTATCTAAAGCTGAGCACTCTTAAACGGCTTTAAAAAGGTAGAGTAATAAAACGCTAAAGGCCGTAAAGGTAGCGAAACCATCATAAAGGATTTAAGTACGGTAACGAGCGAAAGGTGTAATAAACGTTTCGGTTCTATTAGTGAAAAACATAATTTTTAAAAACAGCTTTAAAAGTGTATAATTTGGTTAATACAGTCAATACAACGTCTTTAAAAATTATTTGCTCGACAAATAAACTTCCGATCATTAAGTGTAAAACGTCAATTGCAAAAAAGTTAATGAAATGAATTACATATTACTTAATAATATACAATTAAAAATAATTTTCATTCGCAAAATTTACAACAATGTTTACGAATTG